>OY982564.1:8763047-8789257 GCA_963859945.1 Euplagia quadripunctaria | reverse complement strand
AACATAGGATTGCCAGATATAAAACGAAATTCCTAACGAAAAGTTTTATTTCTATGGGAAAACGTTGTATTGGTTTATCATCATTATGTCATTGTATTGGTAACGCGAATACAATTACTTAATCATTATAAATCCTTAATATTGCATTTTTATGACAAATTGATATTTGCATCGTGATAAGTATCACTTACACCGGCCTGTGTATGGCATACACAGACCTACAAAGCCGTGTTGTGTTATACTATGTCTATACTGTATTATACTATGGCAAGTGCTGTATTATTTTACGGTACCCGCTTTAGTCCGGTCAAAAAAGACGTTTCAACTAAAAATAACTCACATAGAGCTAAAAAATTGTACAAGTCTTGAAAGTAATTTTGACATTGCCGTCAAATATCTTTTAGTATAACTTCTTGGCCTTCTTCTTATTTTGTTGCTGAGAAGTTCAGCGTGGATGTTCTCCTATTAGACGAACCACGGAAAATAAAAACCAGAGAAAATATGTTTTATTGTATGAGAAACTGTGTCGCCAAACTCACACATTTACACAGAGATCAGCAATAGTGACCTAGAAAAACATCGATCTTGGCCCTCCCAGGGAAAGTTAAACGGTCTTGGACCCCGCGACGAAGTTTATTGAAGGAGTTAAATTTATTTAAAATCCACTTACCCTTCTCAGCAAATCCGGAGACAATAGAGCAGAATTAGGTGAAGACCTTTTAAAAAAGAGAGAACACCACCACACAGACTTTACACATTACACTTAATGAGTCTAAAGTGCTCTAAGTGAGAGTTTTATGTTTGATTCCAATTATATGTTGGCAATGAAAGCCAAAACGCAAGACACAGTTGACACAAGATCCGAATAGCGAATACCGCTTCAGAAGTCACCACTAATCTATTAAGCAAATACAATCTTGTTAAGGATTGTTTTTTTTTTGCTTCTTATGTGTCTGAAATATTTAAAAGAAAACTGCTACTGCTTTTCAGCTAGGTCTATACACTTATCGTAAAATACCGGCATTTTACATTTCCATTTCATATTTTACACAATCGACTCTATAACCTACTTGTTCTTATACGAATAATGAGCCATTTAAATGTTGCTTGAAGCATAAATGACGATTCGTCATTCACAAATAGTGACACTATTTGTAAATATATGTTTCAGGTAAAAGTGAGGAATGTAACCCTTAACACATGATTATTAAAACAGTCTTGCAGCGTACATCATTTATTTGAAAATCAGGATGCTATTAGAACTTTAATTCCTTCATAGAAACTAGCTCTCCCCAACTTTGCAATGGCACTCGGCTCAAAGTCACAAACCTCCACCAAAATGTCATCGAAGCCAAAATATATTTTGGCTTCGATGTTAGTTGTTACCGCTAAAGTTGTTTTTATTCCCAGAATGCCTCTTATCTATCTAAACGCGTGAACGGCTGGACCGATTTCGCTAATTCTTTTTTTTTGTGTTTGATATTGTCAGGAGAAGGTTCTTATAAGTTACGTACGTAACAAAAAATACATTATCAGTAATCAAGTCACTTAGTTATTTAATTTTGTTGTTAACTGAAACTACAGAAGTTTATTAACTTTAGAAAAAATATCTATTACAAAATTGAACACGTTATAATGATCTCATCTTTCATTTCATAGTAATTCACATTGGTTCAATAAGTGCATATTCTTCCTATGTGTAAACTTTAAGACTAAGCATATCTGGAAATTCACGCAGGCAGTTCAGTGCATTGCAGTGCAGATCCGCTTTGGTAATTTAAGAACAAATTTGTTTATTGTAATTATGTTAAATACACGTATTACATCAAATTGTAATGTATAAACAAGTAACGAGCACAAGCTCTGTACTGCTCAATAATTTAAGAAAATACTTTGCTCTACATTGCGTATGCGTCGCCATTTCACGATGATATTATATCAAAATTGTGTGAAGTGAAAAAAACTTTTTTTAAATATCTATGTAAAGATATTAATAATTCGCCTTTTTATGAGCAACGAATGTAGTGTAAGTAGCGACGTATAGTAATTTCGAGAGTATGATATGTAATAAATTTAAAATAGATTACGTGATTGCTGCATTTCCCTAACTTCATCTTGTTGGTACTGATTGTGCCTGCCATAGTATGATTATCCCCATCTTAGACATAAATCTTTCCATTTTAACCCATATTTTAAACTTTTCCTTTACTAGTGGCGTCGTTCTATCAGCATGGGAGGATACTCAAATCATTCCCTTACCAAAAAACCCTATTCCTACCTCTTTTACTGAATATCGTCCAATTTCCATTCTACCATTCCTTCTACCAGTCTACAATCAAATGAGTACATATATCTTAATCTAAATAACCTCCTAAATCCTTTCCAGTCTGGCTTCCGTCCTTAGTCCATCAATATTATAGATGACATTCGATCAGGTATGGCGAATGGCTATCTTCCGGTACCCTCCTTGCTGGATTTCAGCAACGCATTTAGCACTGTCGATTTTGACACACTACTAGCCAAACTCTGCTCTCTTAACATACCTCCAACGGTGCTCGATTGGTTGTATAGTTACCTGTCTGGTCAACGTATTTGAATCGAAGAAACCTTTTATTCCTGTTGCAATACTTTTGCAGGTATGCCGCAGGGTGATGTTTTATCCCCAATACTCTTCACTATATTTATTAACCCCATTTCCTCTAAACTTCCTTATCCTACCACCTTTATGCTGATGATCTGCAAATCTATACACGTACTCCTGTCGTACAGCTATCAGAAGTCATTAAAGTGATATATAAGGATCTAACACACATAGCTAATTAGAGTACAGAAGGTGGCCGCACCGTAAATCCTGTGAAAAGTCAGGTTGTAATCGTTGAAAGTCCTAGACTTATTTCCAAAATGGAATGGTCGAGGCTTTCTCAGGTTTCCTTTAACGGCACTGTCTCACCTTTTAGAGACAGAGCAAAAAACATGGGGCTTTACATCGACAAAACATTGTTCTGGGGTCCACAGCTGCAGGAGGTCAGCCGTAAAGTGTTTGCATCAATAGGATCCCTGAGAAGATTGCGTAACTTTCTTCCCATTGGTTTAATCTCTCCTCCTACCAATCCTGGACTACGCTGAAACCAGCTATCTTGATCTCACTGAGGACCACCTTAATAAACTTGAGCGTCTACAAAACATGTGCAGGTTTATATTTGGTTTAAGCAAATATGTTCATATTTCAGCTTATTGAAGCTCAAGTCCCTATTCAGCCTCCCTGAAATGCTTATATTCTTGCTCTACTTTACAATTTGTTTAATCCCGATACTCCCACCTGCCTTAGTTCCTAAATTACACACATGGGAGGTTCTTCAGGTTATGGCACTAATTTCCTTCGTAAATCTTTTACAGTCCATTCAGCTTGCCTGTGGAATGCATTGCCTGAATCTGTTAGGCGTACACAATCGATAACCACTTAAAAAAATGGTCCCTAATTATTATCTGTCATCATAGTAATATTTCTAAATAGGTACTTATAATACCTATAGTACTGAATATTTGCATTATATATTTAGTGAATATTGGTATGTATATATTATACGTGTGTATGTGTATATATATGTATGTATGTAGATATATGTATATGTGTATGACTGTGTACGTTGATAATAATGTGTACATATATGGTATGCATATTTAATTATTACGTATTCCTTTTCACTTACACTCAATAATTAGCTCAATTTGTTCTGTTATTTGCCCTTTACACAAATCTGTCGTATCTATCCATCTAAAGATTGCTTGTAAGAAATCGCAACTAGAACGGATTATTTGTTTTTATTTTTTCTAATATTCTAAACTGTTTTATGGTGTATAGTATTGTATTGTATTGTACCTAATTTTTTTAATTATATTCACTTTTGATACAGTTATTTTATAGTCGTTCTCAAATATTATAAACTACTTGTTTTAACGGATGTAGCGGACTTCGGATTAGACATCACTTTTTTTTATTACTGCATAAGTTAAGTGATATATTCTACTGTATCTACAGAGAGGTTACGTCATAAACATTTTGAAACAAAATCCAACTGAAAATTTCAAGCGGCGTGATTTAGACATACGTACTTATTAATTATTATGATATTTTTCTGAAGATTAAACTGTTTGTTTTATAATAATGCTAAGACCAGAATGCCGAGTTCGAGTTTTTTTACTAAATCACTTGAATTTACTATTTTCATCTGTAATTTATATAGAACCACAAGATCGCCATCTAATGTTACTGACATTCTTAGTTTAGGTTAACCTAAGAGAATACGTGAAAAACTTGCACTAGACACTCAGAAATGCAGTGTTAAAATTGGCGTTATAAAATAAAGTTTAAAAGAAAACAAAATCTTATGTCTATGTGACAGTAAACAAACCTCTATTTTATATCTTTAACTTGATTATAATTTAACCAGTACGCTCCAGAGTTAGTTCAGAAACTAAAAATACTATAAGGTCAGCATTAACAGCAAAAGCATCAAAGTATGTTCGTACATTATTTACAAACACTGCTTAAGTACTTTAGGCAATATAGACGGATGATCGGTTTATGTCCGAACATAATTCAGAATACAACGGTATTACAGAAAATCTAACTGAAACGTTCTATTTATGTAACCTGGCACTGCATCGTAAACTGCAGAATTGGCATAAATAAATTGTATAGCATTGCATATCAGTACACTCTTTTTTATACATTCTGTTAATATAATAAAAATATAAAAGTAATGTAACTATATTGTCTGTGTTGGCAACATTTGTTTGGAAGTAACCAACAATGATTTTTGTTCTTCCTCTTCCGGTTTGACTATCATGAATGTAAGCTGCTCTAAGCGTTACAATAAATAAATTTCTTTGTAAAATACATCATTATTTTTCAATTACAACTACAAATTAATAAACATGTTGCCACCTCTCCATTAGGCAAGCTGCTAGCGAGGCCGCTTGGATAAACTGTTACATGAGTTGTGCGTTACTAAACCTAATCCCTAAATCCCTTGCAAGGCCGTGCTACTTACCAGCAAACAAATTGTGGTGTTGTTATTGATTTAGGCCAAATATGGATTTTGGACATAACTGACTCCACAGGGGTCACATGCAGCTAAATCCTTTATGTTAAATCACTAACTTTACGAACAAATATCTCAGCTCTATTAAATATTCATGATGAAAAGTAGTACCTATATTATTATTTCCTTTTTCAGGGCCTACTATTTGAATTATTTTATTAAGTTAGGTTCATATATTCAGACGTTAATAATAACAAATAGACAGACGTACACATTTACTTTAATATTTATAGTAATAGTTCTGATAAAATACTTTTGATGATTTGTTGATGTGACAGTGTGTTTATTTTTTGGTAAACTTATATTAAACATCTCTTATTCCTTCATCTCCTTCCCTTGGAGGGTTGACCTGACAATTTTTGACGCTTTTTGTTTGTTTTTTGTCTCTTGTTGAGATTACTTGTAGAACTACCCTATTCAATAAAAATAAATAATGAGAGTTGTTTATTTCACAAAAATATCGCGCAACATTGCACAAAAATAGACAATATATATATAACCCTCAGTATATCCGAATTGAGTACTTTTCTTTGGCAATACATATAAAATAAATATAAATCAACAACTTAAAACAAAAAAAAAGAATGCGGTTTTACGTAAAAAGATTTACTTTTCTATCTTTGAAAACAACTATTACCCTTTTAGTCTAGTACATACATTCAAACGACAATAGAAATTAGTCGCGTCAACTTTGATTTACAAGGTAGCAACGTTTATTATTGCTATTGTAATAAGTCCCATACGTCCCATTAGCATTTGTCATGCCGCCGCCGCCGCCGGGACGATAACAATGCGGGGTTGAATAATACACGTGTACATTTGATTCCAAGAACCTCGTTATGTGCTCGTAAGGTTTCATATGAAAATTTTCTGTTTATTATTTTACGTACAGGTTACATAAGGAAAAGGAATTTTAGGCCGGAACAATGTGGGTTTTAAGTAATTCTTTTCAAACCTTTATACGTTCGGAGAATTTAAAATTCGTATGTAATATCTTTAGACCATGTGATCTACTGCTGCTAAAGACTGGAGGGATTGATGAGACCTTGGTTCTCACTTGTATTTTTTATATATCGCGTTTATTTTTACTTGTCGCGTAATAGGACTCCAGTTTGGTTTCTCACTCGTCGGATTTAAGGAGATAGCTTCTATTTGGACCTTTATAATATGTGTTGCAACGTTGCATGTGTTAGTTCCGGAATATTCTCAATTCTCAATGAGTAGAAGTCACGAGTCTGCCTGCATTGCAGCCTAAAGTTGCTTGGCTAGCAATTACAATTCACCTCATCCTCATCTAGACTACAATCATGAGAGTGTAAATGACGCGCACATTCTGTCTGGGAGCGAGCTGTGATAGTATACAGGAAAATACAGCGCGTTTCTCAGATTCTGAAACTGTGCGAGAATAGTCTTCGCTATTTTTGAAAGGATCATAAATTTCTGAACCATATTATCTCTCATTGTCCCATTGTATTTAACACGTGTAGAGGCAAATTTCCAGAGGTTGAAAGAGATTAGGCACAACTTAATAATACGATATGAAAAGACCGACACAATTATTTGCCGTCCCCGCGATAAGAAGCGATCAGAACCCAGACAGGGAAAAGGGCGGGCAATATAGAACATTTGTTAGGAGGCAAAAGGCATCTCCTAAATCTTGGGATGATAGAGGGACCAATTTAGATACTTTTTGTAATGTTATTGTTAATTAATAATAAACTTTACAAACTTACTAGACTTCAGTCAGTCAGTCAGTCAAGTGCTACGATTATTCGAATATGTGGGAATGACAATCAATCAATTAATTAATATTACAATTAGAATAAGAGAAGTATAAGACATCAGTTTTATAATTTAATTTAATTTTAATTAACAACACGCAGTAACGTTAAAGAAAGGCGACGAAGTTAAAACAGCGAATTTACTAAGTTTGTCTTGGTCGCGGAGGCATAAGTTTATTTATTTCCAAGACACATTGTTATTACAGGTCAAAATACCTAATATAAGGTCGGCATAAAAAAAGTGAAAACAATACCACTTTTATCGAGTGAATAAAAGAGATAAAATATAAAAAAACAACCCTCTTGAATTCCGCCAATGTACCACACCACACACACATGTCCAGTCGTTGTGACACAATACAACGTACATGGTATTTATTTGGTTGGTAAAAGGAATTCTAAAAATATCAATTAAATCAATATATAAGTGTAAGAATTTCTCTATATTACCACAGAATTATAACTGTATTTGTACATGAATGTCCGGAATATTTAAATAAATCGCGATTCTTGAAACTCCACAATAAAGAGCAATTTAACCAGCACGGTTCTGTACCATATTCACGAGACCTATTGTTTTGAGCGATCAATCAATTTATCTATTCTGGAGCATCACTCAGTCGCGCGTTTGTCTAACAAATCGCAGTATCACACAGCTTGAAAAACAGGTGTGAACGTGATGGTTTGCAGTGCAGACGCCGCAGGGGATTAAATGTAACGATGAGCGGTGAATTTCTCTATACTATTTTTAATTATTCACTGTTTCAGCCAGGAGCATTGCCAGAAAATGTATGAGGAAATTGACGACATTCCTTACTTACT
This sequence comes from Euplagia quadripunctaria, assembly GCA_963859945.1. Taxonomy (NCBI): domain Eukaryota; kingdom Metazoa; phylum Arthropoda; class Insecta; order Lepidoptera; family Erebidae; genus Euplagia; species Euplagia quadripunctaria. Next base: position 8,781,549 of record OY982564.1, on the reverse strand, counting down.
AAAACAAGTCCAGAAAAATTACTTTTCTGTAGTTTTGAATTTCGAGCTTAATTTTATCTCGCTATGGAGTAAAAATATTTTATTAATTGTACCAGACTCAGCGAAAATCCAAAAATGCACGAGTTCACCCTTCCCGCCCACACGGTATCCTTCCTCCTACCCTCCGGCGCCCAAACCTAATGCATTAGCAGCAAACATTTACAATTCACCTTTATTTAAGCCTGCTTCTAACTTTAATAATAAAATAGTGTAATTTACACCTACGAGATAAGGTAGCTTCCAAGTAATAAGGATAAAGATAAAAATGATCATAAATTTGTCAGAATAACGGATAGTGTCGTACATACCTTAAACTGAACTGTTGTAATTAATTACTGAACCCCATTTTTCAGAGTTACAGTGCGTATACAGGGTGTTATAGACAGTGGTCGCATAAAAGACCCCATGAATAGGTAACGTAAAGCGCTAAAAAATTTATGAAAATTCGTTATTTTTAAAACAGAAATCTTATTATTTTGAATCTGACAAATTGAACTTGAAAACTAATCGATAAAGCTAGTATGTATTTCGTTTGAGAGAGGGCTGACATGAATGAAACTATTGATTTTTAAAATGATATAGATGGAACGTCAAGGTTTTTCCGAAAATGTCTGCATAAAAATATAAAAAACACCTTGAAATTGACCTAAAAATGTATAATGTGTTGTTTAGAAATGTGCAAAGGTGTATACTAAGAAAAGCATTTTCCGAAAAAAAAAGAATTCAAAAAAGTTTTTCAAGCTAAATCAACTAGTCGGCTATGCATAACGCTCCTAAAATAAGACAACACATTTCTGTAACATCCTATATATACAGTGCGCAGATAAGTACTATATAAGCCTTCTGCCATAAACACTCTTACCTACCTAATTTTTGCATCATCATCGTTCCAGCCAAAGGATGCGAAATATACGCTTTTGTAATTCAACTTTTAGTTTAAAAAAAATTGTTTTATTAATATATATTTAGAATAAATTAATAATAGTAATAAAATATATCTGAGTAGCTGTTCTTCGGAGGATAAAGAGTGAGTTATATCATGAGACGTACTGAAATCCTGTATAATAAAATTAAATAAAGTAGCATTAACTTCAACGAATACAAATCCAAATTAGATTAGTTAATTGCTTGTAAAAACTCTAGGTGGTAACTGCTACGTTCCAGACACTATTATTTTAAATGTCGAATCGAGCGACTCGAAATCCAAATAAGTGAAACATGGGTTATAAACAATCCGTAGGTGTAATGAATCGTTCGTGGCGAAGGTAGCCGAGGTTGCGACGAAGACGGGAGCTCGGGGCCTCGGGATAGCGAGATGTGAAGGACCCCTCACCCCGCACCACGGAGGCGCCGGTGGATCGATCGTGCCCGTGACGTCACTGCCTTAGCCTTCCAGCTCCCATCTTCGAACATGAATTCACGTCCACCCTGCACAACTCTCATAAAAAAAATTTAACAACTGATTATTTATTCCCTTTCATTAGATCGTTAACAAATATCTCATGTTTTCTTCGTAAAAATTGTTGTAACAGTCAAAACCGTAAAAAATTGTCATTACCAAAAATCATGAGTATATTAAAATATCAACGACGCGACGCCGCGACGGTGTCAATTTTAAAACTCACGTTCTTTTTAAATTGTCTAAATTGCCAAATCACGATTATATTACCAACCACTATGTGGTAAAACTTGTAAATCAATACATCGGTTCAATATATACTTAAATATTTCAGAACGTGAGTAATTTGATTTCGTCGCTTAATTTTCCATCGCTTGCATTGGAAAATTCTATTTGAATGTAAAATCGATGTCGGTGGGGAACGAGCGCTCTCGACCGGATTAAATTGAGTTAAGCGTGGTGCATCGGCTTTGTATCGGGTGGAGGCGAGCCCTCCATAGAGTGGAGAGCCTCTCAGCTGGCATTCAGCGCAGGGTCAGCCACTTGCGTCTGTGGACAGCCCTCAACGCCTCTAGAGACCAGCTCAAGTGCATGTTGACCTAAAAGGACGCGAATGACGTCATCAGCGACCGATTATACATTTTTTTGCACAGATTTAGACTACATCATTGCAAAATTTATGAAATACACTTTATAAGTCTAAAAATCAAATGCCTGTTCTATATTTAAATAAGCTGTAAAGTAACGAATTACGACTAAAAATCGTTCTATCAAATATTCACTCAGCGATTCTGTAGTATTGTGTAAGTACTACGAGGTTAGCGATTCAAAGATTTTAAGATAAAATAATCAGAGTGGTGGTAAAATACATGATCTGTTGCTAATTTGGAAGGGCCCTGTTCGATTTTTAGTCCCTTACTAAAAAATGTTAACATAATTGGTTATTTTTATTCGCGTTTTAAAGTACTACGTTCACTATTAGCAATAATAAAAGCGGAACTGAAAAAAGGGTATTAGCACGCGTATCACTAGTTACTACGTAGTATTTATTTAATACTAGTAGCACCCCGCGGTTTCACGCGCGTAAGTCCCGATCCCGTGGGAATATGAAGATAAAAGTAGCCTATGCGTTAATCCAGCTCTAAAGCTATCTACAAACCAAGTTTCATCGTAATCGGAAGATCAAAGAGTAACAAACATCCATCCATCCATCTATCCAAACTTTCACATTTATAATATTAGTGGGATATTTTTTTATGAAAAAGAAAGCTAATCAGACATTTTTGTGTGTATGTGTAGTGTGTATTACGTTCTAGGGCTCCAAACCTATTACTAAGCTTCTGCTTTCCGTCTGCTAGTCAGTGGTATCTTATGTATTTCTATTGCCGCTATAACAAACTAATAAAAATTTAAATCACGTTTCTTGTTCCATACAAGAAAAGTGATTTTTTCGGCGCTTTTGTTAAATCTTGTATGATGGTACGGAACCCTTAGTGTGCGAGTCCGGCTCGCACTTGACCGTTTTTTATAGGTTTATATCTAGGTGCAGCCAAAAAAAAACCTTAGGTTTCTTGACTTTCTTGTACAATGAACACCTATAATAAAATATTTTATTTAATATTTTTCTTAGCTGATACAGTTTTAAACAATATTGTTGTTTATTTACAGATGGAAAGTTTGATCAGAGAAATGCAAGATACAGAAACTGGTGTACCAGTAAGAAGTCAAAAACTTTTTCTCAGCGTCATTCCATCTGCTTTTATGGGTAAGATCATATTTTGTACCGTTCATTTATTTTGAAAGTTAAGCTATGAATGCTAATTAAACTGGTCGATTGTCGCCGTTCGACACTCGATCATCTGGTTGTCAAATGGTTCTATGTTATTCGGAATTTAAATTTCATGAACAAGATAAAAAACTATTAATTCACCCTATTTTTTTTTTGTATGTTTGGGAGACATTGAGTTTTATGCCAAGTAATAATCATGTGCACCCCTGAAGTTGGGAATGGTGCCCCATAGACGGTAATAGACGCTGTAACTCGGTTCACTTATACAAAGCATTTGCAAATTACAATGTACGATTAAAGTAGTAGATGAAATGGCGACAGGTTATGGGAACTATTTGTGTCGCACACTTCATTATTCAATTTAGGGAAAAATCCATAGGATCTTAAATATTTTTCTGCTGGTGCAGTAGTATAAAATGATAATCTGCCAATTTTTTTTTTATATTAAATTATTTTTTTTGTACCATTATTTTTATTCCTTTACAAACTACTCGCGTAGTACTGTTTAATGGTGAGTACAGTCGCTAGAACTCCATTGGGGGTTTAGGGAGTGAAATTCATAGGTGACAGGGCTGGGGAGTTGAACTTAAAACCGCTTACAGCCAGGCGTATCGGGTGCTTGACTGCCAATTTAATTGTACTGTTTGACTGTCTAATCGCATGCAAGTAGTATAATCCAGTCCAACGGACAGCGGCGTATGATTTTCAGCTCTATAATAATGGAATAAGGGTAATATTTTTTCTATCATCTCATATCATACATTTTTTAATCTGAGTTAAGGCACGTGACAAAACTAAAAGTAGTACCTACAAATGAAAACGCTCTCGTAAAATCATAATTTACACTTATGTTTACTTTTATGCTTGAATACTTATAAATTACTCGTACTTAAATAATCGTACGCCGCTGTAAATACAAACATTCTAAATTGACAAATGAGAAAGAGTGGCCGTGAGTTTAATCGACTTCAAACAGGAGGAGGTTCTCAATTCGACTGATTTTTTTTTTCTTTTTCCTGTGTGTATGTTATGCAATATCTTAGTCATTTGTGAACGGATTTCAATCATTCTTTTAATTAATTGAATTGTTTGTACTCAAGGTTGGTCCCATTTAAATATGAAGATGGAGATAAGGATGAAGAATACAGTTTATTACAATTTATCATCATTTAGGTGCATTAAAGTTAATTAATTCTGCCGTGTTCGTTTATCGCCGCGCTAAATAAATGTAAATGTAGCGTCTAATACTTAAAAAAAATGCAAAAAGTGAAAAACTGGTCTGTTTAGAATATTGTTCAGACTTTATTCGTAAGAAACGGATTTTCAACCTTAGCTAGAAGTCAATAATTAAATAAAAACGTCTTGAATCCCACAAGTACCTACGTTCCTTTCGATGAACAAGTTCCTATCTACTAAGTCTCACTTCGAATTGAGGTATATTTTATAAGTACTTGAATATCCAAAGAATGGGTATTTTAAGTTTTACTCGTATATAGGTACTGATGTAAAAGTGACCTCAGTCTGGTCAAATTGGTCGGGAGCCGTTGCAAATAGACCGTGCAATGTCTTTCTAAGGAACAAAGAATACTCTCCACATAAAAAATGTTAAATAATAGAATATTTCAGCAATCGAGATAACAGAAGATCAACTCAAATTGGTTCAATTTTCAATTGAATAAGTTTTAAGCACAATGCTTACAAGAAACTTATCAATAAATCCACTGATAGATCAAAAGTATTGAATTAAGAACGGACTCAAAAAAGGTCTTTTAAAAGATTTTTAATAAGATTGATCATTCGATCCTATATATCCTTAGCTATCGTATTACAGTTCCTTTCACGATGTTGGTCAAAACGCTGTCCTACAATTTTGAGTGTATTTTCTTATTTGGTATGTTCTATATCTTTGGAATCAACCCGTCCGGAGGGTGTGTCTAGCGTCTTGATTGTAAAATCAATAGCAAGCACGTACTGGTGAGGTGTTTGAACATTTCTACAGGCAGTCTTTCTTATACTTTTCAATATTTAAGAAGCCACTGTTAAAGCTATTTTTAAATGGACTGGGTTACAAGCTACTTTTGTATTATGTAATTTGCACTAACTAAGTACTATTTAATAATATTAAAACTCATTTAAGTTTTATTAAACTCACTACATGCAGAGATTATATAGAAAAGCAATTTCATGCTTTACTTGTGCCGTCTACTTTGCTCGGAATAAGTACCTACTCAATGATTTTTCTTACTGTTTTAAGCCTAATGAAACTGATTATAATATAAGGCTCATTATTTCTAAATATATTGATGATTGTTAATATAAACTATTTTCATGACTGTAAATGTAATAGAATCTGGATATGATGGAATTTTGTAAATATATATATATTGTCACCTACTTGCAGACACTTGTAGAAATTGTACACAACCAAGTATAAATGACCAAAAAGTTTAAATGTGACTAAATACTTTTTGAAATTAAATTTATTTTGAAGGGTAGATTTTTAGTGTTGAAATATGAAATTTACGAGGGTATAGTGCTCAAACCCAATAAGTATGAAATTGTTACTTTCGAGATATTTAAAGTTTTAAGGACAAAAATAACTATTTTATTTCAATAGTATCATTATAATGAGTATTTTTAGTAAAAGTGTAAACATTAAATTAGTGTAAAAAAGAATTTTTAAGTTTCTGGCGTGGTCCATATTGTCATAAAAAAAGTAAGTCACAGAGGGCATTGATTCATTTGCTTTTATGTCAAAAGAATGTTTTTATTTTATTGGTTTGAGATCCTAAAGCTACTCCGACCATTTCTGGTCTTTCGTAGCGCACTTTTACTTTATAGTTCACTGCTCAGACTGATGGCTTCCCTTTGAGAAATCTGCAGATCTTATGAGCAGTGATTGTTTGTATTTCCTGCATTTGCATGAGGTGTAATCCTGTGTTGATGCTTCGGTACCGCATTAGTGGCCCACTAGAGTAAAGAATATGCATTTCAGTTTCGGTTTCGGTTCCACCTCTGGACAAAATTTGCATGGTATACTTTCGACCAACTTTAGGTTGAACATGTGTTTGTTTGGTTTGCAGTGTCCGGTAAGGATTCGTATTACTGGGCTGGTTTTGGTTGGTGTTCTTTTGATAATTTGTTATCATAGCTCTTTATAAAAGCTTTCGAGTGTTTTAGACCAGTAGTGGTCTTGCACCTCTTAACTGTCATTGATGTGTATTAGGCTTTCATAGCTAGTTTCAAAATCGTTAAGTGCCAATAGCGCCGTTTCTGTAGATGTGTTGTTGTCTCACTTTTCTTTCAAGGTTCATCGCCATGCATCACTATTTTGTGAAGAGTTCGGCTTGGACGCAGTACCTGAATTATGGCCTCTCTCCTTAAACGGCACGACCTACATCAAGGCCTATTTTAGTCCCGTTGGTGAACTCATGACTACCATTTTTGTCGGATTCAAGACCTTCCAGCCATGTATCCCTCTGTGGTATATCTACTGTGTACCTTATCACGAAGTCTCTCTTAGTGGTATTTCCACTGACATTTTGCTCTGATGTGTTGCTCTATAACTCTTTTCGTAATCTTAAGTAGTCCCTTTTCCTTACCTTGACCTGTGACCCTTGATCTGGTACAACTCTTTGCGCGTAATTTGCTTGGAACACGGTTTTACCAGATGCAGAAAGAGAATTTGAATTCCTTGTTGCAAAAGTGTAGGGAAAATGAAATCCTTCCCCGGTGATTTAAAAAGCTTAAGTTTTCTAATAGCTCATTTAACCTGAAAATTGCACTGGCCATGTTTCAATCAGAGTTTTGTACACTGTAGATGGGGTCCTTTGGGTACGATCCTAGGAGTGGGTGACTCTTAAAAGGCCCAATGTTTTCGCTTCCGTGGTCGTGTAGATGCTATGTGGTTCTTGAAACAAACCTAGGTAGCTATTTAGGGTCTTAGCGAGTACTTTTAGATTGTTGTGCTTTGTACGTTTGTGCAATATCCTGGCAGAAATGTCTCCGTGACATTCTTTCCGCTTTTCTGATCTGTTTGTTGTACTGTGTCAGGGCTCTCTTAAATCGTTCCACTCCTCTGGTTTGGTAGCCCTATTGAAGATAAGTCATGTTTCCTTAGCTTTTCAAGCCCTTTACTCCGCTATGTGGTCTTATTTCGACCTTTAGATTTCTACTACCTCTAACACAAACAATCAGCACTGAACAGAATATTAATAACAATACTCGCAGATAAATGCAATGTTCGTCGTAAACTGTCAATAATAGCGCTAAAGAATTTTTGAAGAAAGTTAGTTGATGAATTAAAATAAATACCATTTAAGCAAACATTATTGGCTACTTTTGAAATACAATCAAAAAATAAAACCCGACAAGTATGTTTCTTGTGTTTTAGCTCTTCGTTTTATTTTGATTTCTTATCTACGTATGGAAACTAAAACCCAATAAATACAGATAGTGGTTATTGCCTTTAAGTCGTTAGGTAATTTGACTTTAAATCATTGAACACTGATTGGTCGCTATCCGCTTTAGTCAAGACCGGAGCTAACAAATTTTTTACTCTACAATTTAAAATTAGGTTATAACTTCGATAAATATTGGCAATTCGCAACTGGCGTTCGGGAATTCCAGATTTCCTTTTGTTTTATCTTAATATATACTGTCATTGCAGTTCGTGCTATTATTCTAAATTCAATTTAAATTATTTAAACTTAGACTTAGTAGACTTGTTTGTTTACGTAACAACTATTTATTTTTGTAACCTAAACTGATAACTTAAATATTTTTTTTATTGAAAGAGTCTATAATGTTATGTGCGTGTGATTTACAAAGTATTATTGCTAATACGAGTATCGCGTGTAATGTTTTCCGGATATGTTTCATTAGAAACATTCAAACAAAAAGCTAGTGCCAATACGGTAATGTTTGTAAAAACACTTTTGTAAAAACTTCATGCTCAACTCATGAACTTCACTTTCATTTTCTTTATTTATTTTCTACTTGTTGATTTCAAGCAGTGTTGCACTCGAGTAACGCAACGGGACTAGAAACGGAAGGCTCATTTAAAACAGTCAGCTTAAAGAGATATTTTTAGAGTTCCGTAGTCCCAACAAGGTACTAGAAAGCTGTAATTTTGCATGGGTATATCTATTAATCACGGGACCTCTAACCTTGTTGTTGTAGACCACTTTGGTCAAATAAACACTTAAAAAAAATTTGGTACCTCCCATACACGAGGAGATGAATTTTATCTTATGATAGGTCTTTCAAAAACATTGAGGGGTGTATTTATTTTTCGATTCAGTGATCCATTTGCTAAATATTAAACTTTAAAGTACTAATTTTTGTCAGAGTCAACAAGCTACAGTGCTACAAGCTTAACTGTTAGCTTGAAAAATCTAAAAAAAATCATGACGGTAGTACCTATATAACAGTTCAGAGGGAAAAGTATCACGGTAAAATTAGCTTAGTAATAGTCGCCCAACTTCTAAAATGTACCAATTGAAAAATTTCTTACAAATTCCTTAGAAATAAATTATTTACATGAAGGTTTTACTTATTTAAAACGGATAGTAATAAACTATGGAACCCTACATTGCGCGTTGCCCGACACGCACTTGACTGATTTTTTTCGTAGTAGAGCATACATTTTTCCGCTATAAAAGTTGAAGCTAAACGTTTTGCTTCTGTTTTGGTTCATTATTTTTTAATTTCATTTGCCTTAGTTTTTTTCAAGTGTACTGTTCCATTCTCGGTGCAATTTCTCGACAATTATTTTTTACCCCACTTGTGTTTTCATATTTGAGAGTGCATCTCTATGTTTCGTTTCATATTCAAATGAGTATTCTCAAAGTACAATTTCTAATTCTGTGTACATTTTTATTTCAGGTTACGATCTTGTCGAATGGCTAATGGATCGGTTTAATCTTGATGAAACTAGCAACGGTGAGTTATTAGTGCACGGTGTCGTAGGTCCATGGGCCTGGTCGCGCCGTCGCCCCGTAGACAGTAGCTTTACCGAGAGAACAGCCGTAAATATATGTAGGTGATCATTTCTGCCAGTTAGCATGCCAACTAAACTTTAAAGTCTGTGATAACTTACACTGAAGTCCATTAAGTGAATACAGGAGTGGCTTACTAACTAATTGGCATGAGAAAGCAATGTGTTTTGAGTTTTGGGTAGGAATTGTCGAGTAAAATGTCGGTGCGCTAAAGATGTGTTTTTTTTTATTATAATAAAAAAACATATCTTTAGCGTTTGGCAAAAACTGCTCATCACGTTCTCCGATTTCAATGATACTGTTTTAATAGAAAGGAATATCTCAGAGAAGCTCCTATACGTATTGGGTTAAAGATCGGGATCCATGAGTAAATCGTCACATTCTTAAGTTTGCAAATGTGGAATTCAAGGATCATAATAATTATTTATTGGGTGCCGTACGTCTCTAGGAAAAAACAGACCCCTTATGGTATCATTCGTGCGTCTGTCTGTCTGAATAAGTTGAAATTTGGTACACATAATAATATCAGTTCTTGTGACCCAAACACAGGTGTGTTTGGGTCACAAAACACAACATAAATAAATGAATTTTTAATATGGGGCCCACTTTTGGGGTCTAAATTAGAAAATGTAAAGAATTGCTAGCAATACCGCATGACATAGGAAATGAAAAGGCTTGTTGTGAGGGTCTCAATTTTTTTTTTTTATTGTAAGATTATTAGTTTAAACGTTATTTAAGAAACTAGATGAAAATTGACCAAAACCCCCTTATCTGCGACGCTACTGAACCAAAATTTTTGAAAAGTGTAGAAAATAGTTCTTATAAATTATAGGAATCTCTATAAGAAGTATATTGTCTTAAAATGAATAATGGTAAATCTCTCAATATTGTGCGTCCAAACTTATATTTGTAGTTGGAATGTATGAGAGAACATGCTCTTCAACTACACTGTTAAGTTTGTTCTTGAGATAAAACGATACCCTCTCCACACGAGTTCAACTCACACTTGGTCAGTTTTTATGGTATTATTAAAAACCATACGACCATGTCAAAGCCTTAAATAAGATATGCAGGCAAGTTTCTAAAATTGGTTTCACTTTTTAAAATATATACTTTAAACTACTTTTTAATTAGGCGAATAAAATCACGTTGACCTGTCTCTTTGGAACCATTAATGGAATATGCATTTTACAGTTTTTTTTTCAGTAATGTAACGTTGGTTTTGAAGCACACTGTAGGTCTACTACTCAAAGATTCCCGTTTCTCAACATATTATTTTATTCTATGATTCTAACAGTAAGTCAATGTGACTTGCACTGTGGCTCTCTGCTTTATTCTTGACTTGTCATAACTTAACATGTTCTAATTTTAAATGCTGGATAGCCCAGGCTTAAGAGTGTTCTTTAACAATTTTACCTTTAATTGTAGCACATTGTGCACAAAATATGAAGCATCACTTGTTTTATTTCTAGTCATAACTTGATAATTAACTTTTATGTTTCTGTAATAATGCTGTGTGTTTCTAACTACAGGTCAATCAGAAAAGCATGTGTGTTGTAATAGTGTTGTATAATCATCAAAAGACGGGATTGAAGATTCCAAGTTCTGTTTAGTATCCCTACTACAAAAGATTTTTAGAGTTACAGTGCCCTGTAATTGTAAATTTTAAGATACTTTCGTTGCTGACTGTACCTAATGCAAATTTAAGACAAGCTATTTGTTTAGCTACAAGAAATTTTTGATCACATACCCCAAAAGTAAAAGTTTAATACGGGTGACATAATCTATTTGGAAATATACAAAATGGATGTCAGGATATCCCAATGCTGTGATTTGAGAAGGCTACTTACAAAAAGTATTAATACATTTGTCTTTGCATCCTCGTAAAGCTTATTAGGTACATTAAAAGGGCGCGGTACAATAGTGGAAATCATTTTTTATAGTATAGCAGGCAAACGAGCAAACGGGTCATCTGATGGTAAGTGACATACCGCCGCCCATGGGCACTTGCAACTCAAGAGTCACAAGTCCGTTGCCGCCTTTTAAGGTACGAGTAGGGGAAGGGGGGGGAAAGGAGGAGAGGAGGGGAAAGGGGAAGACATGGGAGGGAAGGGTTGGTGCCTGCGCCAAACCTCACTCACTCGGCGAAAAGCAATGCAACTACTATGCTTTCGGATACACAATTCACCTGACACTGTCACAAAAAATAGATATGGCGCCAAGGATGTTAAGAAAGTTTTAATCAAGATTATTCGTAGGAGAGCCATGCTTCGGCACGTATGGGCCGGCTCGACTCCGCTCGATACCACGGCCTCACAGAAAACCGGCAGTGAAACAACGCTTGCATTGCTTTTCGCCGCGTGAGTGAGGTTACCGGAGGCCCTAACCCTTCCCTCTCCCCTATTCCCGCCCTTCCCGTCTCCCCCTCTAATCCCCCTCTCCCGTCCCGCTCTTCCCCTATTCCCACTTCAAAGGGTGGCAACGTACTTGTGACTCTTGAGTTACAGGTGCCCATGGGCGGCGATAGTCATTTACCATCAAGTGACCCGTCTGCTCGTTTGCCCCCTATTCCATAAAAAAAATATATAAATGTCAATAATCACTAACATCTAAATCATATTTGTAATTTTAAATATGGCACGTCTAATGTTTGTCATTTGTTTTACAGTTGAAGCAATAAATTTAGCCAATCAACTCTGCCAATACGGTTACTTCTTCCCAGTAAACGATTTAAAAAACCTTGTCTTAAAGGATGACTCTTCACTCTATCGATTTCAAGTAAGTATTATATAAGTGGAGTCTAGTCATAGTATCTACTCTTTAAGCTATATTCAAATTACGAATGAATATTTCAGGACACGAATACTTACGATTACACCATTCACTTCAGTTCTATGGACATAAAGGTTGTTACACAATATGAATAGAATATAAATAAACTTTATCGTACACTAACAAAAATGTTCTTACAACAAATATAATACCTATGCTGTTTCAACAGACATAAATATTAACGCAATTAGGTACGAATAACTACAAAACGAAATTTCATTTAATGTTAGTTGCCTAGAGTAGAATTGGCGATATAATACAAGCTAGTAAGGTTAGGTTACAAAGATGTTAAAATATTAAAATAAAAATTAGGATGTTATTAGATACTTGATAGTGATATAATAACTATAGGCAGAGTCTGTACTATAGTAACCAAACTGCTGATAAACATAATTATATATTTATAAATACATATATATTATAAATAAATTACACCCAGACACAGAACAAATGATCGTGCTCATCACACAATTATTTGTCCTGGGTGGGAATCGAACCCACGAGCTCTGGCTTAGCAGTCAGGGTCACTAACCATTAGAACAACAGGCCAGTCAGTCAGTGATGACAACAGAATACCATCTACAAAGTTTATTTTTCAATAACGCGCAAAGCTGACCAACGCTTAATATTGCGCGATTTGACAGCGGTAGTTGTCCAGATTGATTGATTAGATTGTTTCATACTAATGTTTTGTATGCAAAAATTAATAAAGTTTAACCGTAAGCATAACTTGCCCCCTATAATAATAACGTACTCTTATTAAGGAATCAAAAATATCAATAACTAAAAATATCACTGCAGTTTATTAGTAGCGCTCTGTAATTTTAAGGGAAATTTCTCTTATCCCAGAGTCCATACTACTGGCCGTGGCAGGGCCAACGGGGGGCTGGGGGAGGTACAAGCGCACCTACCCTCGGCCCGGACAACGTGGAATACGCCATCTACCTAGTCAAACGAACACTACGTAATAAGCAGCGCCACGGCCTCGAGGAGTACGAGCAGGAGGCGCTGACAAACCTCAAAAAGAATCTCGCTGCTAAATGGGACTTTATCACTATGCAAGCGGAGGAACAGGTTAGTTTTCAAATAAGGTAGATGATTTAATAAAAAATACATAATAAATAGAAATTCTTATTTGTACTTTTCATGATTGAAACATGCACAAAGTCGCTGAATAACAATCTCTTCTAGGTAACTTTTAGATAGGGCATGCCACCATTGTTGTGGTAAGACCCAGACTGGCCGGAAGAGGACTGGGTGGAGAGACGACATGACTGCCACGCACGCATCGGTCTGTTGTTTTAACGCTGCGTGAATTTCGTTGTGGTTTTCCTCGTCGTCATGCACCATGTGCATGAACCATTAAGCATTTGGCTGAGCACCTCGTGCATACTGGGTCCACTAAAGATGTGACGATGCACACAATTAGGCATCAACGGACGTTCGTTGCAACGAATTTTAGTGAAAGACTTAAAGACGTTCCCGTACTGAGTGCAAACCGTTCATGAATTGCTGTCTGCTGACGTTTAAACGAAATTACCTTTACTCCCATGCTCTGTTAAACAAGGTGCAAAAAGAGAATGATTTCGTATTTAAAATCACAATGAGCTACGAAGCCTATTTTCATTTAAGTGGTTATATTAACTTGAAACGCAAGTGGTTATGTTAACACATGAAATGCAAGGAGAGCCATTGCATCCTTACAAAGTGACTGTTTGGTGTGGCATTTGCACTGAAAAAAGTGATCTGCCCTTTTTTTTGAGGACGCCGAATGAACCATCGTAACCGTAACTGGTGAGCGTTACAGGTAGCCGTTAGACGATTTTTTTTCCTTTTCGAGCATTGTTGGTTCCACCCGGACGAAGTAACCGTTCACACAGCTTGGGCAGCGAATGAGATTTTGATACACCAATTTCCGGGCCTAGTAATCTCCTGTTTTGGAGATTTAAACTGGCCATCAAGATAGTCAGCTTTTACAGCGCCATTCTTCTTTTGGGGTTTTTTGAAATCTCGCGTTTACCACAACAAACCACAAACTTTACAAGGAATCGCCAATTTGGAGCGATATGTTTTGCAAGTAACAATTCAAAATTCTGTAAAACGAGCACAAATTATCATTTGACCGACATCATTTTTTCAACATAATGTCATGGAGTTTTCATGTTCAAATAAACTTTTCGTGAAAACGCTATTTTTTTTTAAATTCTAACAAAATGGTGGACAATTCACATTGTGACATTACTTTAGCCACCTTTTACAATGTTTACAGCGTCCTTTTTTGGATACTATCAAACGAAATTTATATATTCATTGTCCTGTTTTTAATTCCAGGTGCGTCTAGCGAAAGAACGTAAGAAAGGGGATAAAATAGTGAGCGACAGTCAGGAGCGTGCATACTGGCGCGTGGCACGGCCACCACCCGGCGTGGTGAGCGCGCTCGAGCCTTGCCCCGTGCCCGTCAGGGCTAGACATCATCGAAACAAGAAACGAAGCATACATCAAGTCACTAGAGAAGTAAGAAATACAAATTTTATAAAAGTCTTGAATTTATCTATCTTTTAATACGTAGTGACATTTTATGGTGATCCAATAATAAGTACGTAAACAAGGCCATCCAGCCTTCTGAAATAAACATATCATAGGTTTCTCTTTGGGCTTTAAAACTAAAGACTTTTAATCGATCGCAATGTGTCTTTTTAAGCAGTGATGATTAAGTGAGAAACGAGCCAGTCTAGAAAAACTCCCTTTTTCCAAGAGCTAATTATAATGTAGGTATCTGTAAGGTACAATTTATTATAAAATGTAATCTGTATATGTATATTATAAAATATAAATGTAATCAAAATGTAGTAAATGTATAAACTAGAGGATATTAGATAAAGTCAATTTACCACATTAGCACCAAATGGTTTAGTTTGAGTAAAATAAAGACTCACTGAAACTAAAGAACACTGACCACGTGTCTAGTTTTCTCAAAAATTTCTGTCTGCTTCAATTTTTAAATCAACAATAACATTTAAAAAATTGCGTTTTTTTTCGGTTTTTTCGTAATATTTCCTCTCAGGTGCATGAATCGGGACATACAAATCATGTAGAAAATTTAATGATCTAAAAAACGAGATGCGCCGCGATATTTTATATGCAATCGTTAAAAAAAAAATGTTTGTAAAGGCGTGTTTTTTTCATCATTTTATATCTAAAAAATAAAAAATATCTGTAAGCTTGAAAATCTCAGAAAATGTTGCTATTACTGATATAAATAAGTGTATCAAATTTCAAAACGATCCCTATTTAATATTTGAAAACCATATAAACAACAACCATAGCAGAGAAACTGGATCGAAGCAAAAAAAAACTACGTTTTCCCTGACGCCTAAATTATAAGCAGATGCACACGTGAGAACGTCTCTTTTTGGCTCTTCGGGGTTCTGAAAAATATTGAAGTTCTCGAGCTTCAAAGGCTATTTTACTTTTCCAAAGAAACATGATAGAAGTCTTGGTGTTTCTTTTGTCGAGGGTGCATAGCGAAGACGATTTCTAGGCAAGCCACCCAAAGTCACATTTTATACTTCTATAACTTTCGACTGCAACTTAGAACAAAACTTAAAGAAAAACCCGAAGTGAAATCTTAATTTTTTCGGATTAATGTTGCCCGCTCTTAGATTTTTAAACGGTGCGTTACCTTTATTAAAGGATCACCTTATCTTTAGTAGAACTATTTTACTAATCATTAGGACTTAAACTTCTAAATATATTCTCAATGTAAGAATTTGTGTATTGCTAGTAAATTATTTTAAATAACGTTATACCTTTAACTAGTCTAAGTAGAGAGTAATCCATTTTTCTTGTTAAGTTTCTTCTTATAATTCTTCTAGATTGAACATCTAAGAGCGTGCCTGGACCGTACGAGAGTGAAGACTTCAATTGCCCTAGAGGCCCTCGTGGCCTATTCGGAGACCTTCGCTCCCTACGATCCCTGGCTCACTCCGCCGCAGCCCTCCAACCCTTGGGTCAGCGACGACACCCTATTCTGGCAAATTAACAGTCCTCTGTGAGTTCAGTATTATTCCTATACAAAGTAGATTTGATAACTACTTTCCTTCTTCAACAAGTTTTGTAGAAACATATTAATTTATTGTATTTAGCAACCTAATATATAGCACATATACGTAAAATGACAGTGAACAGGAAACAAAGTTAAATAATCTAGGATATATTTTTGTCTTTCTTCTTTATTTTACTTTTACTGCAAGGGCAAGAAGACGTTTTTTACACATCGACATTTTGTGGCACGTAATGGGTTTTGAGCAAATTGCCGTTTCTGAGAATTTCTGAACGCAAAAACGTAATAACAATTTACCGATCCAAAAAAAGAAAACCAGGACCGCGTTTGCAGGCAAACAAGCATATAAACACGGGTTTATATACAAATAAAATTCTTAAAATCATTAAATACTTTTGTCTATTCATTAATTTATTCATCAGTCATTATTGTTTTTAACTTTATTTCATTCAGAGTGGAGGTACCCAGTGAAAAGCGAGTTCAGCGCTGGGCTCTCTCTATAGAGGAGCTGGTGTCGGACCCAACAGGGCTGAATGAGTTTACTAGCTTCTTACGCAAAGAATACTCGCACGAGAACATCAGGTTCTGGCTCGCCGTCATGGACTTACGGCGAAGCAGTACTAAATACATACCAAAGAAACTTGACGATATCTTTGAGTAAGTGACTACCTACTTAATTAAAACATATATTTATATGATAAAGAATCACCTAATATATTTTTCAAGCCCAGTACCCCTTCTCTATTATTAATCTATAAATTTTGTAAATTCATAAAACCTCTAAAACATTTGACCTTTGAAGATACCTGAAGTTTATCTACCTAATTATCCTTTGTTTGATTATTTCTGTTCTATGACGAAGAGCAATATAATTCAATGGATCGTTAAATCGAACTATTTACCTCGCAGACCTACTTACTTAGACCCCCTCTGTAATTTTAAATTGGTGGCTATAAGTCGGTGAACCTTACACCTTTAAGCTGATAATGACTGTGATGATCCATGTGAGTATTGCGAACTGGGGCTTCTTTGATTGAAACGATTACTTTAGTGGTTTAATTTGTACTGAATTAATAAAAAATGTAGGTACTAGTGAATGCAGTTAACACGAAACTTCGCTTTTGCTGCTGGCATGGGCTAATTTATATACAACCAGCAGTTCCCGCGCGGCTTCGCTCGCGTTCGCTTTTTGGGCGGAACCCTAATTATTTTTCAAAAATAAAAGTAGCTTAAGTTACTCCTTATAAGACCAGCTATCTGCCAGTGAAAGTCCCGTGGAAATCGGTTCACCCGTTCCGGAGATTAGCCGAAGCAAACAGACAGATAGACAAAGAGACAAAAATTTTAAAAACTGATTTTTAGGCATATGTATCGTGCAAATAACTGTATGAGTTTAAAAAATAACTATTATTTTGAAATTACAAACAGACACTTCAATTTTATTTATTTGTATTGATGTGTGCCTGATATGTACCTGTTTGCCTTACCGATAGACAACTTGAAAATTTAATATGAAACCAATCCATCCTCAGAGAATTCCTCAAGCCCGGTGCACCGTGCGAGATAAATATTGACGGCGCGACAGCTGAACGCGTGGCTGAGGGCATGCGAAGTGGCTCCCGTTATGCCCTTGACCATGCAGCTGATCACGTGTATAGTCTACTACTGAAGAAGGATTGTTATCCACGCTTCGTTCGTTCAGATCACTTCCAGCGGTTGCTGACTGAGGGCAGGAACGTGCATCAGAAGAAAGCTAAGTAAGTTTCCGTGGCTAAAACGACAAATGTCTCCGGAGATGGTATCTATTTTAAGCAAATTCTCTCAATATTATTCTTTAAGCTATTTAGTATTCTAGGGTGTAGTTAATCTTTATAAGGGATGTCATTAATGAGTTCGTCTGGTCAAGACAAATATACAAGATTAAATTATACTAGAACAAAGTCACTTCCTGTTGTTCTTTTGCACGATGACACAAATTTGATATCAAAAATTACAGGATGGAAAGCCCAAGAACATTATCTTCATTTGAAGATAATGTTCTTGGGCTTTCCCCTTTCCCCGAAACGTTTCATATTTTTAAGACACTCGTGGTCTATTCTAAAATTTATTATAAAACATATTTATTACAAATTTTAGCATTCTACTATTTGAGAATTCCAAATTTCATATTCTTCCGTCAGCGAAATTAGCTTAAACCGTTATACAAATAATTCTCTTCACGTATTTAATATTTAATTCGGTTTGTGAACAATTTCTACGCAATTTTGTTTATGTTCATCGCTTAAAACCGGACCAATCGACGTAAAACGTTGGAAACCTTACGGAAGAAAACGTGTATGTAGTGAAATATTTTTGTTCATATACATGTTGTAGTTTCTTAT
>OY982564.1:8557630-8762847 GCA_963859945.1 Euplagia quadripunctaria | reverse complement strand
CGCCGCGGCTCGGACCGCTCGCTCACGGGCTCGGCGCACGAGCTCGCCGTATGCGCCGCGCAGCCGCCGCGCCCGCCCGACCAGCCGAGCCATTCTCACTCACAGTCCAACCTCTGCGATATACCGTTCAGGTGATTATTTACTTACATATTACATTTTATAAATCTTCTGGGATTAAATTTGACTGGAATTCTCAAATTGTTTTTAGTTTTTTGGACATCTTTCGAAAATAAAAATTTTAAGGCACATATTACATGCCTTTTGGCAAACTTTTTGCTCAATTAAGTATACTCCTCAGTATACTTAATTAACAGCATATCAGTCAATTTTTTATTTAACCAGAGCTCATCAGATACCAGTTTGACAAACAGGCTAGTCATGGATGTTAGTGTTTAAATATACGAGTGCAAAAGTACTCGTATATTTAAAATAATAGTGGTCTAAAAACTACAAAATATGGAATATAAAAGTTTGCAGTTTTCCAAAAGGATGTAGACATGATATTATCGTTCGTTCTAAGACGACAAAAAATGATATCGTAGAGGCATGACACCTGCTTCACTGATTCATCCAGATCCCTGATTAGAACCTTCTGAATAAATTCCCGATTAACCCACACATTACCCATACATTCACTTAAGCCTGTTATCGTCAATAACTCTTTTATGTTTACAAACAGAGATCCAATGGACGACGACACTGCCGACGTATTGCCGTGGGAGTGTTCGTCCCGTGACTACGGAGGTACAAGTCGTCGGCGGCAGGACTCAGCCGCAGATTCTGGTAGCTCCTCGTCTGACGTTAGTGCGGCCGTGTCAGCTGGCGAGCGCCTGCGCCGCCTTCCGCAGCAGAGCACTCTAGACGGAGGGCTGCGTGGTGCCCCACCACCTCTACGGCGTCTATCTGCTGTTGAACCACGCCACCTCACACCCCTAGCTTCTCCTCCCCACTCCCCTCGACCTCCTCGTCCCGCACAGCATCCACCACCTCCCGTTCCACCACCTCTCGCTCACCCCACACCAACTATTAGCGTCAGTTCCGCTCCTGACGACGAATCTGCTACCGGCTCACCGGAGGACCCGCGATCTATAGCTCAGTCTGATGAGCCTTCCTCTGTATTTGCATCTGCGGACGCAACGCCTACGGAACCAGTACGCCACGCATTCAAGCTTGATAGCGCTGAGTTGCCCAGCGACAGCTCACAGGAAACAGAGAAGGACAGAGATTCGTTCCGACCAGTATCATCAGTCATCGGTGGACCCTCGGTCGATTCTTGTGATGACTCTGGAGTATCCGAATCAAGAGACTCAACGGACCGAACCAAATCTTCAGAGGATGACATAGTGTCCGTGCGCCGCGTGTTATCCAGAGAACCGTCAACAATAAAAGAAACCAGTCCGGCCTCAACTAAAGATATGTGCAATAAAACTGTTTTGTCAGATAGCGACGACGCTGCAAAGTCTTTCGTCCAAGTCATCGAACTAACTGTCACGGAGCCGGAGACGGAGAAAATTGAATGTGTTGAAACGCCTATGGCAATAAAATCAGTTGCGGCACCGGTTACGTCTGCAGTAATTGCGGAAACGTCTACAACGATTCCAGTAACGTCCACCAATGTGTCGGAATCGTGTGGACCAATGCCGGATATGTCCGGGCCGGCGCCGCTCGCCGTATGCGAGGACATCGGAGTCGATGACGACAACATAGACAAAGTGCCTTCGGTGCTACTGCAAAGAGTGTCGCAAGATTCAAAGACGTCCGACGCGGACGAGACGAAAACTATTGCTCATAAAGTCGAACTGACGGCCGTCTCTGAAACCACTATTGTTAAGCGTGATAATAAAAGCATCGGGGATAGGAAGCAGCGGAACGACATATGTCCATGGGAGGACGAGTAAGTACTCGTGAGTTTAGTTTGTGCATCGTTTATGCAGCATTTCATGGTGTTGTTCAGTATGTAGTAGATACTGTGTTTTATATTATGACTGATGGACTCTTGAATGTGTAGTTGTGTTATCCTATCTCAAGATAATTAATACTAAACTGCGTGTAGGCTTAGCTTGTAGATTATACACCTACGTTTAACGTACTAGAGGCACACTAGGTACACATGGCTTATTAGAAATAAGTACCTACCTTAATTTTTTTGGAAAACAGCTTTTACGTTGCCAGTATAAAAAAGATTTCATTCGGTTAAATACTTTAATACATACAAAGGTTTTAACAAACCTGTGATGGTGAAATTTGGTTTAAATTTAGTCAGTGGAATATGTATTAACGTTAAAATCTAATGATTAATCGTGAGGTATGATGATTGCCGTGTGCACTAAGTCACATTCTGCATGAATTTTCTACAAAAAGTGGATTGCTTGATTCGTTGGTCACACAAATTCTATTAAGATCACGCACCATATAATTATCTTTTGTTAAGTACAGTGATGTATGTACATATAAAATATGATTTTGTTTTGTTTGTTCTTTGGTTGACTTGTGAATTTTCTTTGTATATCGTGAAGAATATGTAGATATAAAATAAAATAACTTTATGTCCTTTATTATTTTGGTTTGTATTTTTCGCATGTCTTAGCACGTAGTTTCATTGTTATCAGCAATGCTCAGCAATAAGTTGATAATGTAGAATGTCTGGCGATAGGTACTTAGTGCATGAAAGGGCACCAAAGACTATACAAATAAATAATTGCACTTACGCGGAATCACTTTTTTGTTTTCACTTACGTCTTGTGGGTTTCAGTTATCATCAATAATCACATAGATTTCACAAAATACATACTTCCCTGTTGAAAATGTCCAATAGATTCCATAAAAAAAAAAAATTATCGGAATCTATTGTGTTTTGTCGCAGTAAATCCTAATAGATACCCATACCGATAGCAAAGTTGAAGAATTGCAAAATGACATAGCCATTCCACATAACAACCTATATTTTCTCTTATAAATATGATCATTGAATTTATAACTGTATCGACTGATAAATTGTCATAAAAACTCAAAGTGAGATTGGATTTTAAAAGAATGAATTGTGTTTTTGTCGCAGGAAGTCCTAACAATTTTTTTTAAATCCCATAGCATGTGCTAGTCGGTAATCCTTTTAGAATCTCATGAACAAAATCTGTTGTCGGTGAATCCTTATACATTGCCGAGTTATTGCTTATGAGGAATTACTCATGGATTTCTACATTCTTGTTCATGGTTATTACGGATAAGGAACGACAATTTAACTAATTTTGAATGTCCAAATAGAAATCCATTTGTTCCTTTAACAGGAATGACGTATAAACTCTTAAGCTTGATGAGGCTACTTATAAGGAATACTGCAATCTTATAAGTCAATTCCATATTAAATTCATGTGTTTACCAAACGCATTTAAATTTCATTCATTCTCATTCAAAGATAAGTTACTTATATGTGGATTTACTTTTACGTTTCGATTGATTGCAAACTCTGTTGTATCTGGACAATTGTTGTTCCAGATAGACCAGATGGAAACCCATAAGATTCTTATAGTGTTCTATAAGTTTTCAATGGACATTTTCAACAGGGTTGGTTTAGTTAAAATAAGTGTCACCACTAGACAAATTATTGCTATTAACTTTTGACGTTCATTTTTATTTAAAATATCATTTTAGATGGTTCGTTTTAACCAGGAAGGGCCGGCCTTACTTAACAATGCCACCGAATCAGTTACTGAATCGACTACGGTAATTTTTGTTACGCCTTTGTGGATTACAAATGTTATTTTTTTAACATAGACACGTTATAAACTCACATTTCGCCCATAATAGTAATGGTGGGTCCATTACTATTATGGGCGAAATGTGAGTAATAGAAAATATTGTAAAACACTTTCTATAAAGAAAAAAAAAATTACGGATATAAAAGGAATTCATTAATGTTGGAGATGTAACTTAAAGTGGCACATTTTGCTGAATGAATGGTTTCCAGTCATAAGAAAGCTATACCTAAACGGCTTCCAGTTGAGATTCCCAGACGGATCAATTTAGTAAGATGAACGCAAGTCTCTCAAAACTCGTGCTACATATATCCGTAGACAGGACTTGAACTTAGCCTAGCTTCTAGATAGTGGTAAAGCCAGTATTCAGTAACTAGAATTGAAAATAGATTGGCCACTAACAGAAGATACAGATTTCTGATTTATTGAGCTAAAACAATACAAAACCCAGTAACAGACCGGTAACAGTTTTACATTCTAATGATTCAAACGATTGAAAAATAAAAACGAATTTTCTTTAGGTTCTAATGTGTAGGCACTTTTTGAAGTGATAACTTCTTATGGAAGGGTAAACCGCCTCGTTACGTAACGCGTTACGGCGCCAGTCTGTCTGGTTTCCCTTTCTCTCACGCATACGGCAGCGGTAGGCAGGCTCCTCCTCTCTCACTCTAACCCACAGTGCTAGCCGTATTAGTTTAAGTTATCACTTCTGTCTGGCGTCCCGAGACGCACACGTTTTTTTTATCCAGTTTGGAGACATTAGTAGCTTCTGATTGAGTTTACTGTATCGTCGGAAATCAACGCCTTCGGTTGTAAGTCCTAAGCACTGCGCTGGGCTCTTCACTCTGCAAACGCGTTGGTCTAAGGTTAAAAAATAATCTCTTTCTTTTTTGTTATCATAGTAAAGTAGACCATATTAAAAAGCTTCTCCTTTTCCTGTGCGTTAAATAACGATATATATTTGGTATATTTAGTTTGATGTTAAAACAGAGTAAACAAATAGTCTAGAAGCGAAATCCTATTTATTTTAAACACTCGAGTAGCGAATCTCGTATTTATGCAAGAAAGAAAGAACTGATTTTATTTTGAGCGATCAATCTACCCATAATTCACTGAGTTTGTCCGTAAATTATCGAAAAGGTGCACACGTAGAGGGCGTGCGCGTCCGCTACCCGCACGCCCTCCCACCTTACAGCCCAAGCCATGCACGATAGCCCACTGAATGTAAATTGTTGCTACCTTGCTGCTCGTTGGAACATGGCTTTTTACGCTATAAAATTGTCTGACCTTGTGTGTTTAAACCCAGAGAATTGGTATATTAAAGTTTAGATAAAATAATGTAAATTAAAAATATAATATATATTGTACGGTATGTATCCCATAGTATTTATAAATACCTACTCATCTGTCCATTTTTACGAGTAAAGATTTCTTTTAGAAAGAAATTACTTTTGTCAAACAATAAATCTTTATGTCAGATTAGTAACGTCAGTAGATATCGATTATCGCCACCTAATACGTGTATCTGAGGTAAGATAAGGAATATTTCGTCTAGTATAAAGATAAGAAATATTTGTAAGTGATATCGAATATCGATGCCCAATACATGTACCTTTCTGAGGTCATCGTGTACCTAAATATTTTTAAGTGCAGATAACTAATAAAATCTAAATACTTACATGTTGAGATATAGTGACGGTTCGTCACTTTAAATACTATTCTTTCTTATACCTGAAGACGAAACAAAATACTACACGTTGCAAACAATGGTAACATGTTTTATAAAATTATAACATTTGTATGTTAGATGTATAACGTCCCACGCTGTGCAATTTGAACGACTTAAATGTGCTCAATCAATATTTACATGTACAATAGTACATAATAGAGGTTGTTGTGGTATGTAACACATATAGGTAATACACAATCGTTACACGCAGGTAAAATCATAATTTAGATTACTTATTAATATTTCGAAACACGTAACTACAAAAGTTCGAAAGAACATTAATGAATCTATTCATTGCCTTGTAATTAATACCAAGAACGTTTAAATAAACTAAAAAAAAACAACAAATGTGTGTGGTACGGTTCTCCATAATTTTTTTGCTTCGCACAACCAATCTCTTGAACAAATTGTCGCCTGCGGTATTTCCAGACCCATACGACCTTCAAACCTTCAAGAAAAGAGCGTACTCCCATCTCAAAGGTCGGCAACGCACTTGTGACTCGTGAGTTGCAGGTGTCCATGAGCGAAGGTAGTCACTTACCATCAGGTGACCCGTCTGCTCGTATAAAAAATAATAGTAAAGGAAATTATCTATACGATGACAACTGGCATAGGCTTTTTAAATTCATGGTACGACCCTTACGAGCGCAGTGAAACGTGGGGGAACCTGCAGGAAGCGATTAGTGCTTAGTGTTTAAAGAATTTTATTCTCATAAAGACAAAGTCACTTATTTATGTATATACTTATAATTTCAACTTCAACTCATCTAACGTATTTTATTTCGGGTTACGTGTTGTATGATATGTATGGATGTTGCTATGGATTATTTTTCTAACAGTAGTTCGTAGGTTAACTATACGTTGAATGTAGGGCTGCCATCCGTCCGAGTTTCCTCGGATTTGTCCTAGTTTAGAGGGCGTCCGAGGAGCGTCCGGGCGGGGTTTTCAAGAAGCGTCCGGGTAAAACCCAGACACTCTGTGCCAGGGGTAACTTATACACGTTTACACGGGTAACTGTACACTATATACGTTTAATGTCGTAAAAAAAAATGGAATCGGCATTTGTTTTTTAAGGTGTCCGGGAAAGAATCTCGATTTCACACATGTATCCGGGATTTTTGAAGAGATTGTCCGGCGTCGGCCATTTAAGTGATGGCAGGCTTAGTTGAATGACTGTTTCACCACAGGATTTATTTATGAGCTGAGGGGATAGGGTTGAGAGCGTTGTGAGTGTTTAGGCCATAGTAACCGCTTCCTATTACTATTCACTATCAAATTTGAAACGGTGAATGTTCAGGGCCCCGCCATTAAAATTATAATTATTTTATAGATAAAAAGATACTATTAAGAAGAAAGTTGAGAGTATAGCCTTAATCCTCAGTTGCGGACTTGGTCGCTTTTTTAATTTCCAATATTCGTAATACAAAGGACAAAGATTTATTATTTATGAAAAAAAGTAAGAAAGAAAAAATCTCACAAGGCAAAAGCGGTATGAGATTTTCAACGTTGTTAGTTAAAAATTAGAACTCTCATCTTCAGTCAGTTTTATCATTCTGTATGATTAAGTTCAGGAAGGTAATTTACAACTTTCTACTACGTTTTCTTGCGTATCAATCCATTTTAGTCCAAGAATAACATTACGAACAACAATGCACACAAACTAGATATGATTCGCTCTGAAATAATTAAGATTTAGAAAGAAAGAAATACATATGGTATATAAAGATAATACTGGTTTATGATAAGATGGCTGCATGCAGAATAGGACATAAATATACCTTATCCATGTTTGTTCCTATTCTTTCTTCATCGTTATACAGCGTGTAAGTATCACCGTCGCGAATAACTTACAAAAACGTCTTTCTTCATATACTTATCACAATGCAAAAGTCAGTTTATCATAAAAATGCGTGATTAAGGATTTACAGTCAATAGTTTGATTTTGAACTACGGTAACGGTGTAACGTAACGTATGTACGTTACGTAACGTACGTAACGGTACTAGTGTAACGCAACACGCGTACTGTGCGGTACGGCGAATGACCTTCAGCGCACGGTGCCGTCGAAGCAGCTGTTTTACATTGCAGTTTTTGACCGAATGGGGTATTTACTGATATTTTTTCGGTAAAATGTTTTGTTTACTCATTGTGATATCACTTTTAAGCAAAAAATTAAAAAATAAGAAAATGATGACTCAGAATGATGGTCTGTATACACTATTTCAGGATTCGGTACGGTGTCACTTACACCCTGTATATACTTTAGAAACAATCTCATTAAGTATCGTATTTGAGGTATTCTACATTTGCCAAGTAGTTGTTTATAGTAACCGTAATTATCTTTTAAACGAGTTAGTTCACATCTGACATTTTCATAAATAAGAGCTTTAGCAGTGCATATACAATAGCATTATTATTTCAGTCAGTATTGTTATTTCAGTCAAAAGTACTTTTGTTCAGAGCCAGCGTTCAAAACTAGTTTTAACTGGTTAAGAGTTTCGACTGCAACATATAAATTACTCAAAATTCACTTTCACGCACTCAACATTTGGTCACCAGTGGCAACCGCAAAAAATCCTATAATAGCCCGGAGAACTTGATATTTAAAGTCAAATCGTTTAAGAACTGTGTTTTTGTTAAGAATGTTTAATTTAGTCAAATATAGATTAAAGTTGTTCAAAAAGTTTTAAACAAGTTACACTGGGGCTTTCGCAAAGAGGCGTATATTGTAATGTTTAAAAAAAAAATTATACAGAAATATTTAAAAAAACGAGTAGTCTTTGTACGGGCAGGGACTTTTAAAACAGTAATTTTTACATGTTTTTTTTTAAGTGTGTTTAAAAGGAACCCAGAGGTAATTAAGATTTGAGTAATTATACTACTGAAATAGGAATAAAACTTAAAAAAAAATTAACGATGTAACATAATAACTGTACAATTTTTTTTACTACTTTTTGCTCTACACAGAATATATGAATACATACTTACCTTTTTGTTTGGTCATTAAAAGATCTGAATGGGTTTTTTACAACTGTACTTGTAAGTTGAAATTCTACTAACTATAATATTTACATACAATAAATATACATAGGTCATAATGGTGTACTTTGTATATTTTTTTAGTTAATAGGAACACTTACTTACCTACTCACCTATGTATATAAGTTTACTGGATAAAACTTTTGTCCAGACAAGACATTTTTGTGCAAGTTTTCCGGGCTATAAGGCTATGCTATGCTAGTGAGTTTAATAGATGCCATTAACCTCAAAATATGTATTGGTGAGTGTGTGTTAACGTAAAGTTTTTCTTTTTCAGGAATTCCTGTGAGAGTGATGCTCCATTTGTTAAAACTTATGCAACGCTCGGTTACTTATAATTTTGTAGGCGAATATCAACAATATTTTATGATGTCAGGGTTATAGGAAGAAATAATATTTAATTTTTTATCTTAGACCCTATGTTTTAATTATCACAAAGTTAGGCCATTATTATGTAATTATATGAATATTTTAAAGTAAATGATCGTTAATTATTAGAAAAGATATTTGTTTTATTTTATTCTTACATAGCTTAAAAATACTTATAGGACAACTTGTTGGCCACACAAATTAAATTTCTAAAGATATGTGTCATTATGAAAATGATGTCAAAATAAAAAAAGTAGAAATGTAAATAAGATTAAGTTGTAATTTTGTGATCATAACATAATTCAATATTTATTTTTGTTTATTTTATACTATGTATTAATTTCTATGTATTCTCATGATTGGCTCTTTTATTCATGCTTAATTATGCCTGTAGAAGTTTAGAATTCACGATTATCTATAGTCTCTACATCTCTACAATAATTTTTTTTTGGCTCTACCACAGCTCTACATAAAATCATTTGACAGTTTGTCCTCCGTATATCTACTTGACATTGGCAAAATTGTGGTAACTCCACAAAGCCACAAACCAAAAGTCGAAGTTGAAAAAAGTAGAAAACAGTCAAAATAAGTGTTAAAAAAACAAAATAAAACTACAGACTATTTACTTGCATGCGTCATAAAATTATGATAAAAATAAACATCATGTAGATACAAAAAACATTTATTTTTTTTAAACATATTCCAATCAACTCTTAAATACAACACTTAAATAGTCGAAGTAAAAAAAACATTACAAAATACCTACATTCGAACTCATTAATACTGCTATTTAGTAAATGTAAACTTAACCTAAAAAATAATGTATTATTTGACGTATTTATCTAATGTATAAAAAGAGTAATAACTGCCTCTTGCGCGTGCGCGACTGAGCGTGATTGTTGTCACGCATTGTTAATGAATACCTTTTAAACTTTCCCTTTACCTTGAATTCATGCCTGCGTTGTTATTCGTACGCAAAAGCAAACGATTCTTCTTTCACCATTAATTATAGGCAGTTATTATCCTATAAGACAACAAATTTTAAATTAGAAGACCTCGCGGCACACGCCGTCGGGCCCCCTTTGGTAGCCTTCCGGGCAATTGGATGGGACTTGAATCACATTCCTGGTACTGATGGTGACCTCTTCAGGTGGTGTTTCGATGGAGTTGGTCTCTCCTCCTACCTCCTTTTTAGCATCAGCTGCTGCGGCCTTGACGTCGGCGACTTCGTCGGGAAAAACAATGCGGTTGGAGTCAGCCATTATTCTAAAGATAAAAAAATACTAATGAGATATTAACAAAGCAGTAATGATGGTGATAATTAGCCAACATTACGAAGTAGTAAATTAGGGACATCTAACATTCTTGACCTGGGTTTTTAGAGCAGTATTGTTGGCCATATAACATCACCTGATTATAACATCTATTTATGATTTCTCATACTTTACACTTTACTCATTGTACATTTAAAGTCATTTTTTTTCTTTCCTTGTTTCTTAAGAACGTCAACAGATGGCGTGAAAACATCACTTATAAGTCATAGTATGTAATGCTACACGAAAATTAGGAATTATTTAAACTATCTCTATATATAGATTAACTGCACCTATGTGCAAAGCAGAGTCTTCACTTACATTGAAACCGGCCTCGTGACCCAAAAGGAAAGTATGACTGAAGAGAAAATATCTAGGTTCCTTGTACTGATCTTGTAGTTAACTGTTGATATTTTTAAAGGCAACCAGTAGATTATATGCTTGTTTGTTAGCATTAACTTAATTCTTTACTAACACAGCAAAATCGGTGAACGACTTATTTATACCGGAACCTGAATGTTATGTTTGTATTTCGGTATATTTAAGTAAGTTTGCATTATTTTGTTAACTGCTATGACTGGGATGATTTTTTTTGGTCTACAACCCACTAACAAATAATTAAAAGGTACTGTAAAGAGTACCTATTACTATTTCATATCTTCTAAAGCTAAAGCCAAACTCTAATCATTGTGATGATAATGATATCGATTTCAAATAATATAACGCTAAGCTAAGCCAAATATAACACTAAAATGCAAACATAAGAAACTAATCTTAAGAATTCGTTAACAAAGAAACAATGAGATTTAGATCTCTTTCTTTCTACCTCCATTGTCCTTGAAATGATCAAGGAACAAACCTGTTCACGAATCAAAGTTCGCATCAAGATACTTAAGAGTTTCTAGCGTTCAAACCAAACCTCAACAATGTGGCAAAATTAAAAGTATAGAGACTGTACCTATCCATTTTCCTCTTTCTATATAAATACATTTAGGGAAGTTAATAACATTACTGTTAACTTACGTAAATACACAAAATATGCAATAAATCTGAAATCAGTGATGGTCACGGATGAGCTATTTTAAATACCACCGCGTTTAAGTCCTGTATTTATTATAGAAATATTAGTAACGTGGGTCCACACATTACTAGTTTTCTTGTTAACCCCTCCAGCTAAGCTAAATGCTTGTGTTAGGAGTGGGTTCACGTCGGTAGCGCACAGGTGGGGTTTGAACCCGTAACCACTTGATTGCAGGTCTGACGCCTTAGCTATTACATATAGCGAAAACTACTATATGTGTACAAATAATAAGAGTTAATTCAAATTCAAGGTTAAAGGTATCGAAATCTATCATAATTTATCGTAAGCAAATACCAGATAAGATTTATAAACATAAGCTAACAATTTGAGGAAACGTAAACATAATCAATGATAACTAAATAAGTACTTTTAAAACTATTGACTTGACAAGTCAAACAACACACATCATTGTAAGAACTCCGTTTAAGTTTATGATTTCCTTTCTGATTTTAACATCATAAGATGGAATTATTAATACTAGCTGACCCGCGCAACTTCATCTGTGTTTTAAATTTTCCCCGTTTTTGCAACATTTTTCATTGATGCTCTGCTCCTATTGGTCGTCGTAACCTTCCTCGATAAATGGGCTATCCAAAACTAAAAGAATTTTCAAAATCGGATCAGTAGTACCGGAGATTACCCTGAACATCCAAACTCACAAACTTTACCTTTTTATAATATTAGTATAGATTACGTGAAGTTGAGAACCAAAAAACTGTTTTCATTTAAATTTTAACAAAGTATAATGTATTTCGTTGGTGAAGACTCCATGATGACAAATTTATTTTCGCTCGATAGGTAAAGGACTAGCATAAAAAGGAAAATTCTTACGAATCAATTCAAAGACAAAAGATTTATTTTTTTAAACCACTATACTTACATATCGCATGACACAGGTTTATTAATCTGATTTGCTATGTGTATTCCCACATAGCGAAAGTTTCATTAGAACAATGAGAGGAAATCTACCAGCGACAATTTTTTCGAAACCTATTTATCTATTACTAGCAACTCGCCCCGGCTTCGCACGGGTACAAATTATACACCAAAACCTTCCTCATGAATCACTCTGTCTATTAGTGAAAACCGCATGAAAATCCGTAGTTTTTCAGTTTATCGCGAACAGACAGACAGACGCGGCGGGGGACTTTGTTTAATAATATGTAGTGATAATAAAATTCACTAGTACACGGAATTTATATTAAGTATCTACTAATATGAACTAATTTTAGACCAAAAAGTATCAAAAGAACAAGTGCATTAAGCATTATTATTATTTTTGCAAAGTCGTTGAACTTTTTTTACCGTACCGATATTGGGGTTTTAGACATAAGAAATGTATTAACTCACAAGTTTACTCAATGAATTATATATATATATATATATGTGAAGAATTTATCACGAATCTCTATGTCGAAATTTTCAAGAAATCTTCCATTAAGATAATTATCTTACTAGTAATTGTTTTTTGTAACCTTTGTACCTTTCGCATATTGAGGGCATTAGCCCACAGTCACCAAGTGACCTAACCAGAATCTGTGTATGTATTTGCTTGCCGATGGAGTAGTAGAATTTATATAAGAATAGTTTGTAAAACAAAGTCTAAATGCAATAAATATTAATCACATCTAACCTCTAGTCAATTTCAAAAAATAACACGTGTTTTGTTAATTTGAACATTATTGTCACTATTGTTGTAGCGAAGCATTAAACTCGATTGGTAAAAAAAACTGTCAGTCGTAAGACTGCACGTCAGAAGTGAAAACAAAACTTACATAATAATATATACAATAATTACACACACACTCACACACCTGTATGTAGGTATCAGGTATGGATCTGAGTGTGACGATCACGTGAGCTCAGTGTTTTTTTCCCCTTACCAAAAGTGCCCAACGTGCCTAAAGAAGTTTGCACTTCAAAAACATAAGGCTCGTTATCGAAGGTCACAAATGCCCATATATCTAAATAGGTTTTTTTTGTTATCACTTATTATTGTAAGTAGTTTTATTGTAATATATCATTTAAAGTACCTACTTATATACGATCACGAGTCTACACCGTAAGAACACGATATCTACATACCTAAATTTAGAATTATGGGCAGAAATATTCCATGGAGTCTGATCATCATTTAGAACATGAATGCTTTGAAGTTCAGTGATATGTGTAGATTGTGTAGCACTATGTACTAGCAACTTAAAGTAAATAAATAAAAAGTAATTGATTTTTTAACCTTTTTGGGAGACAAACAATACACTTTCGAACATTTTAATTACGTATTTAAACCTTTTTGAAATTACACATGTCATCAAAAATTAGATATTCCTAATCTTTTTACTTAAAACCACAGATAAATACTAATAAATTATAAAACAAGATAAAATATTGTTTTACTCACATTGTATAAAAATGTAATTCGTAAGAAAATATAGAAAACTGTTCACACAATCGTTTGGTTCCAGATGTAGAAGTCGACTGGAGTACACGCCGGCCGGTATGCAGTTATATACAACCATTTTCCATTATTATTACTTTATAGCACTCTATCGTGAACAAGACAGTCGTGTCAGAGTGATGCCGATATGAGTCACTGATAAGACGAATGTAAACCC
The DNA here is from genome assembly GCA_963859945.1 of Euplagia quadripunctaria. Taxonomy (NCBI): domain Eukaryota; kingdom Metazoa; phylum Arthropoda; class Insecta; order Lepidoptera; family Erebidae; genus Euplagia; species Euplagia quadripunctaria. The sequence goes on along the minus strand of OY982564.1, from coordinate 8,748,950 downwards.
CTGCGCAAATACTAGTTAGATTGTTCATTGATTTTTCGTCCCTTTTATCGATAACCACGCCTTGTCATTCAATTTTGATATTATTGATAGCACAGACGCTACTCAACAATATTCTTGTAATTCATGAGTAACTTGTTATGAATATCATAGTAATCTTTATTATTTACACGTCTACGTCGAAATATTTAGCCATGGTTGATAAACTCTTAAGACACCAAGTATGTGATCTGTACAGAACACTAGTGCTATCCATAACGGCACACACACAATTCGTGGTCACCAATGCACATATTAAAAACCAGCTGACCCGCGCAACTTCGTCCGTGTTTGTAAATTTTCCCCGTTTTTGCAATATTTTTCATTGATGCTATGCTCCTGTTGGTTGTAGCGTGATGTTATATAGCCTATAGCCTTCCTCGATAAATGGGCTATCCAACACTAATATAATTTTTCAAATCAAACTAGTAGTTCTTGAGATTAGCGCGTTCAACCAAACAAACAAACTCTTCAGCTTTATAATATTGGTAATTGGTATACATAAAAGTGTAAAATACCGGAAGTAATTAAGTCACAGTTTGTGTGTTGTTGTTATACATGTACATACTTTTAAAGACTATCGGCTTCGACGGCCCCATTACGAAGGCTCTTTCCGCAGTTCTACTGATGATACTAATATTCTTCAAAACTACAATAGTTTGATGAAAATGTAATTATTAGTGAAACAGGCAAAAGCTTGTGCAACGGTAGACAAATAAACAGGTATAAATAAACAATACCATGCTTCGAGTTCAGGTATAATGTATAATTAATCAATCAATCAGGTTTTTTTTCATATTATTTTTAATGTACAGTTACAACTTCTTATAATAATGTACATTTTGTATCTTACATATCTATCTGGTTACAGTACACCCAAAAAAATTTGTGTCCATCATAATTTCAACTATATTTATACACTCTTATTCTTGTCTACGCACTATAAGCACGCCACAGTATTTTAGCCATTCACTTGAAATGAGACCATCTCGCATTGTAGACTAACACAATTTTAACCCTCAATATAAAGGTTGTTACAGAAGGGTGTTGTCAAATTTTAAGGTCATAATAGTAGACCCATTTTAGAATTTTTTTTTAGAAAAATCTTATTATGAAACTGACAAATTGAACATCATAAGTGACCGGTAAAACTAATCTTTTTCTTGAACTTGTCTTGACACGCTACCGCGTGTCTAGATATTTTGTAAGTGAAAGGGCTGACATAAATGAAACTGTGGGTATTTAATACCAAGGACATTGATGGAATACTCGATTTTTTTCTCAAAATTACCACAAAAAACAAAAAATTGGTTGCCTGTAAAGTCGGTATACGGGCGAAAGTTTTACGTGACAACGACTTTGAGTGGTAAAATAATTTTAATGTGAATATTCATTCGTATAGTAGGAAGAAGGATGAAATAATAGTAACAATTTAAAACATTTATTTATACAAAGAATTATATTTAAAACGCGTGCCTCTCACTCGCTCTCATTGTGAGCGCATAACGTGAGCGGAGCGTAACGCAGTTTCTTGAAGTGTCACCCGGCAAACCAATTTATAAGACGTTGTCACGTCAAAATTGACATGAAATTTCATAATACGCTGTTCAGAAATATGTATCTAAACCAGGAAAAGTATTTTCCTAACATAAAAAATCAAATTTTTTTTTCAAGCTTAATCAACTTTTTTTCGACTACACATAACGCTCCTAAAATATGGCAATACCTTTCTGTAACATGCTGTAGAAGGACTCTACTCCACCAGCTTTTCCATTTAAGGGTAAGTGATGGTTTTGGCAGAGTTGTTTTTACTTTATTGCCTTTCAAAACATCATGAAATTAAAATCTAACATTCATATGTATCACAAGGATGCATTCCAATTTTGTGGTGATTGATTTTATCGTCTTCCGGTTCATTTAAGCTTTACTCATAACCAATTGGATTAAGTAGCCTTTGGGAAAACAATTGCAGTTTTATTTTGACTACTATCCTAATTCTTAGTAAATTTTGTAAATGCGAATATACGTTTCTTGTTTGTTACGCTTCCGCCTTAACTACTCAATAGATCATTATATAATTTTGCAAACACGTCAGGGTTAAAAAGTAGGACAGAAGATAAATCCAGAGAATAAATACGCTTTCCGAAGGTTAGAAAAATAAATTTAACACGAGAGAAGCCGTGAGCAAAAGCTTGTAATTTATAATAGCGCATTGTTTTTTCTGGGCGAATCATGAAATGCCATATTTATGGCAAGACTACCAGAGTTAATATGAAACAGTTTCACAATATATCCAATAAAGACATAACAGCGTTAAGTAAAAACGGATGCTAGTTTTCAATTAAGTTAATATATTTTCAATCACATACGGCAACTACGAGATCTTCATCTAGAAAGCTTACCAGAGAAAGTTAGTCTAGAAAGTACTTGAGCTTTGAAAAGCTTAATGATAATGCCGCGAGCAGTTTTATTGTACTTTCTTTATGCTAACTCTTAATCAAGATCCAGTGTTTGAATTTGCATAATGTAGTACTTGCAGGTTGTATGATATAGTTTGTATCGTTTTGATATATTTTATACCTCTTCAGATTATAACTTAATAACCACTAAATTTGAAGTTAAATAATGGATACAGTAAATAGTAGATGTGTTGATTAAAATAAAGTACGAAAAATAATAGGTCAATTAGAGTAATTAGGTTATAAAAACTTTTAGAGTGCAATGTAAAGTGATAAGACCCGTCGTACGAGAGTGGCTGGAGAGAGGGCACGGGGCCCTCACTTTCCGGATGATACAGGTGCTTTCTTTCTGATTGGCCGGGAGCCAACGTCATGATGCCACCATCGTAAGTAATGATTACCGAGACGACATGGCGGTTCACATACTGGTGGGCTGCCCAGCCAGCGTCGTGATCTTGCCATGACAGTCGGTGCTGCGGGCAGTATTTCCCAACTATGATTCTGTCCATAGTCCGGAGCGAGAGCGCATGGAACGCCGTTGCCGCCGTTGCCTCCTACTGCGAGGACGGGATGTCCGCAAAGTAGGCCGCTTGCCGCATTTTCGATTTGATACCCTTTTCTTGACTTCGCATCAGAGATATGGATTTCGATTTGGGCTGTTACTTGTCGTACTGAAATATCCAAATTACTGGAAATACCTCTTCAGCATGAGGTAACATTGTTGTTTTCAATATCTTTTTGTACTGTAGGTGATCTTCTATGAGCCTAATAGATCCAACTCCGATCAGAAAAGCACCCCCAAATTTTCACATTTCCACCCCCATGCTTTACGGTCACTTTTGTAAGTTTAGTGTCAAAATTTTTATTCAAAGGACTCCGTATGCATCGGTTTAAATCAGGACACACTCTGTTAATTTTGATTTCATCAGAAAAGAAGGACATTTTCCACTGTCGGGCTGGCCAGTTTTAGTTTCAGGCTTGCCTATGAACCGTTTCGACGCCAACAACTTTTCCGTCGCCCGTATAACTTTTCTTCTACCAAACGTCTTCGAATAGTGCAGTTGTTTTCTCCAAAATAAGCTTTTCATCTCGTTAGACCCCTTAAAGGATCTTGTTTTGCCAATGGAACGAAACTTCTATCATCTCGCCGCAATGTCGTTCTCTGTAAGCGCACGCGAGATATTTGAAGTTGTTTGATATGTACGTATTAAAATGCTTTACAGTTAATGGTTTTCAAAAAATGCGGATGATCAGCTATCTTTTTATACTACCAATTCTTTACACGAAATTTTATTATGACTTTCCTGGTTTATTTATCGCAACTTTAATTTTTCCTCAAGTGACCCGCCTGCTCGTTTGCTCCCTATCCCATAAAATTAGGTTCATTAAAGTTTTTGGCTTACTTGAGGTTTCATTCAGGTTATTACGGAATAAAGAGCACTTTGTTTGTGACTAACATTCATGTTTATTGAAATTAAATATTTTTTCATTAGTTTTTCTTAATTTGTAGGAGAACAAATTTTGCATAAGCTTATAAAAATTATTCGTAGGTAGGTAAACCTCTTTTCGCACTTGATAATTTCCTCTTAATAACAATTTACTTGACGAAATATCAGTACAATAATGGCTAAAGTATTGGACTTGCAATAGACAGAAAATACAAATACAACCTCGTGCAGTACTGACGTGAACCCATTCCGAACTAATATTCTGCTTGGTTACAAAGAGTTAAGGAGAAAACTAAGTGTGTTACCTAACACAACCCAGGCTTATTTGTAACGATTTTACAACAGAAAAGCGTTTCCAAATTCTTAGAATTGGCGCCATAGCGTTTAAAATAGTCAATAATTATCATTGTCAGTGGGCGGTGCTGCTCGCCAGTCTCAAATGTCTTAATGCGTCAACACATGTGTGTACTCTAGATTATACCTGTTTACTGGAATTCATATTACAAGGAAATATTTTAGTATTTTATGGTGTTTACTCAGTGCTTGTGTACACTGATAAATGCGTTACAGGATAAGTTATTGTAAACTTTTCCTTATCCTTACATATAATATGTAAATGGTCTTGTCTATAATTGAAATGAGCGATATGCACTAAATATGAATGGTAACTATTTTAAATTTAAGTTACCCTTTAAAGCTGTAAATCTGTGTAGTCAAGTCTACCGAGATTAAAAATAGAAAACGTAAAAAAAAACTGTCAGTCGTAGGACTCCACGTCAGAAGGAAAAACATAACTTACACATTTAGTATTCATAATGTATAATTATTAGTGCTTTTTCCACATACCAAAAGTGCCCAACATGCCTAAAGAAGTTTTCACTTTAAAAACTTTGCAAGGTAATCTTACACAGTCGGAATAACATCTTTAAATCTTACTAATATTATAAACGCGATAATTTATGAGCGTGGATGGTTGGATGTTTGTTATTATTTCATGCAAAAACGGCTGAACGGATTTGGATGACATTTAGCACATAAAAATCTTTTTAACAAAAAATTAAACCGACGAAATAACTAAAAAGCAATAAATAAATAAACCTCTTAAGTCTTGAGCTTATTTATATAAACTATCAAATTTTATATAAACTTATTTTGAGTCGGCGCCAAACAACAAACTGATTAATTGTCTAAATTTTATATGTACCTACGAGAAATGGAGAAAAAGAAATGACATGGCTATACGTAGGTAATTAATCATTTTATTATTTGGCGCCGACTCAAAATAAGTTTATATAAAATTTGATAGTATATGTAAATAAGCTCAAGACTTAAGAGGTTTATTTATTTATTGCTTTTTAGTTATTTCGTCGGTTTAATTTTTTGTTAAACAGATTTTTATTTGATGATTTTTTTTTCATCATCAGCTCAGCTACATGATATGATGATTTCTGAACGCAAATACCTGATAAAGTAATGAAAAGTAAACAGAAACACAATTCGTTCCTCCAATTTCCGAGGGTTTCTCTCAATTTTATCAGGATCCCATCATCAGATCCTGACTTCCTTGACATGGGACTACCCTTGAAGTATACCCTATCTAACAAAAAAAGAATAATCAAAATCGGTTCATAAATAACGGAGAGAGGGCTGAACAAACCTAAAAAAAAATATATATATATATATATATACGGTCGAATTGAGAACCTCCTTTTTTTTTCGTCGGTTAATAAATGGCTTTTAAACGAAGCCTACTCCATTTGGCCCACGCGGGCAATAGCTGAGTCAGTAATAAATATAAACCTTTTTCTCGTCTCATTTCGTCTCGAATAGGTTAGTTAGTGGTTGTAAATAGGGCTAGCGCGTTATAATAACATATTGGATAAATATTAATACACCTCATTTGAGTGCTTCCTTGTGTGTGCATATGATAAAAATATTGATATAGATTAGACGGTCATATCTATTTACAACTAAACGGATGTACCATTACAGTATGACGTATTTGGAACTCTGCTGTACTTATTATACGATAGTACCAAGTAGTCAAGGTACAAGGTTTGGTCTTGGTCTTAGCGATAAAAGTACATAGGAAAGAATATATATGAAATTTACAGCGCTATTTTTTTTTAGATTAGACATTACGAGTAATATAATTGTAACGTACGTACCCGTAAAATATCTTGTTACTGCCGATGATTTGCAATGGCATTAGGTACATATTATACAGATTGTGAGAGCTTGGTAATCCATATCGATTTTTAATTCCAGGACATAAATGTCTAAGTATAGATAATGCTTTATAATCAAAGAGATAATGTTTTGTTTTCGGACATTAAAGCAAAGACAAATGGCTTAGCATGCGTCACTTGTCATCTCACGTACTTCCAATGTCTAAACGAGTTTTGTACGCCCAGAAAGCCACAATCCAAAAGTTGAAGTTGAAGTTGAGTTTTGTACGCATTTTTGATGGACGAATAGACGTCCATTTTTTATAACAACTTCATCCGGTTTGTAAGGTTTTTGGTATGGTCATGAAAAATAACTGTTTAAAAACAAGCTGTTAGTATTGCTTCATACATGTTGCATTTAAAATATACATATGTGTTAAATACATGGTGAAGAAAAACAAACAGGTAACATTGCACACAGAGATACAACTAATCAGACTAGTCAGTTTCAGTGAGTGTGACAGTTGTTGTTGAAAAGGTGGACAACGTTTTACACACTGACTGATTACATCTAAATCTAATCTAGGGTCTCATTTTATAACCATTACGAATAGAAATGAAATTGGTCTGTTGCTGTTTGAAATTCACCGACAACTCTGTCTTTGGAAGGCAGTCACCTCAGTGTAACCCATTCTTTGGTTAATACTTCTTTACCTACATGACACAATTCAAATAAATCCTGAAATTATACACATTACTAGTTCAGTGTATTTTTTTTAATATGACATAAGGGGTGTCGAAAATATAACCTAATAAAACTTTTTTTTAATTATAATCATTTGCTCTTTTATAATTTCCAGAAAAGATGAGGTGTTTGAACATTTTAAAATGCAGATTCTCTTCCAAGCATTCAAGTAGTTTATAAAAGAGAAAATTTTCAGTTCTGATTAATAGTGTGTTATGTTTTTAGTAGAATTATTCATGTTTACACATTAATAATACTATCAACATGTGTTTATATTTTGTTACAAATATTTTTCGAAGTTCGAAATTCGTCCTTTCGAAATTATCTGTACATCTATATAGGCTCCGAAACGACTGGCGTTCCAGTCGTTAAAATATACATATGTGTTAAATACATGGTGAAGAAAAACAAACAGGTAACATTGCACACAGAGATACAACTAATCAGACTAGTCAGTTTCAGTGAGTGTGACAGTTGTTGTTGAAAATGTGGACAACGTTTTACACACTGACTGATTACATTTAAATCTGATCTAGGTCTCATTTTATAACCATTACGAATAGAAATGAAATTGGTCTGTTGCTGTTTGAAATTCACCGACAACTCTGTCTTTGGAAGGCAGTCACCTCAGTGTAACCCATTCTTTGGTTAATACTTCTTTACCTACATGACACAATTCAAATAAATCCTGAAATTATACACATTACTAGTTCAGTGTATTTTTTTTAACATGACATAAGGGGTGTCGAAAATATAACCTAATAAATTTTTTTTTTAATTATAATCATTTGCTCTTTTATAATTTCCAGAAAAGATGAGGTGTTTGAACATTTTAAAATGCAGATTCTCTTCCAAGCATTCAAGTAGTTTATAAAAGAGAAAATTTTCAGTTCTGATTGATAGTGTGTTATGTTTTTCGTAGAATTATTCATGTTTACACATTAATAATACTATCAACATGTGTTTATATTTTGTTACAAATATTTTTCGAAGTTCGAAATTCTTCCTTTCAAACTTATCTGTACATCTATATAGGCTCCGAAACGACTGGAACGATTTTAAAAATTCATTAACTTTTAGAAAGCTACAATATCAGCGAGTTACATAGGCTATATTTTATATCAGCAATTATAAGATGTCAGCCTAAAATATTGGTATTCGTGATGCAAGCCAGAAGATAAAATGTTTCCGAGCTGCTTCATCCGCGTGCGCTGACTCAGACAGTCAGGTAGACTCAGTCAGTCAGGTCAGTCATTTATCAAAACTAGAACAGTGTTGGTCTTTAGTAGGTCTTAAAAAAAGTCCACGGTACCTTATACGTATCTCTTTTTAAATAAGGCACAATAACACATTTTCTGTCAAAAATAATGTAAAAGTTAAGACGTGATTTTCAATCGTCATTATTAGACATAGCATATTAACAATTACAACAAAAGTAAAAATAGACAGTCATGGGACTGCCGGCAGAAGTGAAAACTTAAAACGTCGTGTCACACAGCATAACCGTGACGCGAACCCATAACTTTTGCCCCTACCAAAAAACGCTCAAAGCGGCTAAAGAAGTTTTCAATCTAAATTCAGTATCAACTTCAAGTCCAATTTGATAATATAAACATTATTTTTGGGTTGAAAACAAATATTTTAGGAAGTATTTTTTATTAGAAATTATTATAGTAATTAAATTTTCATATTTTCACAAAAATAATGATTATCACCTATATAATAGGTACAAATAAATGAATAATCTATATATGTATATAAATGTAATATTTTCAATTTAAGGTGACGAAGTGTCTCCACTAATTAACTTACTGTACCAGAAAAATGGCTACTCAGCAAATAATTTTCTTGAGTATCTAAATATATTCAACCAAAAAATATTTAAAGTTAGTTAAAATAGATCCGCGGCAGCGGCCGGCGAGTGCCAGCCAGAACCGAATTCTATTGTAAAATCACAATTTTTTGTAACAAATATTTGATATTTTGAACACTGGATGTATTAGAAAATAAGTTTTTCATAAAATAATGATGAATGAAACTTTTATTGTGACTCAAAGAATTATTAGATTTACTCTTAGATAACAGATGATCACATGGTAAATCAGTTTTACTTCATCTATAAAACAGTGTACTGAATTTTATTTTATTTGTGTGCATATTTAGTGTGCAGTTCAGTATTTTTGGTGCTACTTTCGAATATTTTGTTACAAAAAAGGGATTTATATTATTATTACATTATACGATTAAATACTACCCCTTAAAAATTGGGTAACTAAATAAAATGAAAAATGTTTGTAATAATTATAATAGTAGTGAGTTACCAACCAGAATAGTGTTCATTTAATAGACAAACAAAATAACTTTAGTATACCTACTATATTATAATAAAAAATATACATAAATGCTTCAACGTAACTCAATTTTAATAGTTGAAGCCTTCTTACTAAAATTCTGTCGTATATTTTAATTAAAAATTGCGATTATGCTCCTTATGATTAGACAGGCAGAGTTCAATGTTGCAAGAATTTAGTCCAACACTTAAAATTTCAATGTTTTCAATTCCCTAAGCAATTTTTTTTTCTGAGAAAAACAGTACTTATATAATTTTAACATTTTTCACATTATTAAATTGACTTTATTGCACAATAGCTATCCAAATTATAGCACCTTTGTATTAAACACTGAACCCCTACTCTACGTCTAGACGGTGAGACGTGTGTTATAAACATACATGTATATGTGTATCTGCGGGACGGCCATGCGAGTCCAATACATACTTATTTGTACGCGTAGTGGAGGAGATTATGAAAAATATAGTCATTGATACGTACGGTACGGGAGGGGAGTTGACGTCTATGTATAACGTAGTCACGCGGCTCACTTGCGCGGTCTGCTCCTTACGCAACGCACCAGAGCAAAATAGTGATTTTTCGTAAGAAAAATTAAACATTCGATTGAAAAAGTTCTTTTGAGAGCTAAAACTATCAGAAAAAGTTATTTTTAGAGCTACACTTATGTTAAAGAGTTCTCATCAGAACTAAAATTTCCACATACGAATTTATTCAATTTAAAAAGGTTTCTTTTGAAAATTACAAATGTTTTGAAAAGTTCTTCTCAGAATGACTACTTTTACTTTTCTTATTACCTCATTACAGTATAGTTACATTAGAATCTATTTAATTCTTATCTTTTAGTATATCTATAACCTGTATATACCTGCCTACATTTACGAAACGGTTAACACTTGATTTTACTAAATTTAATCGTTTACAATCGATACCTACTAATATACCTAGAAGAAAGTTACAAAATCAAAATGCGTCGTATTAGAGAGTCTTCCTCTGAGAGAGAGGATCGTCTTACAAGTCAGAAAGAGTATGCGTCGCAGTAGCAAGATAGAGAGTCTAGCGTCGACCGTTCGCAGCGAATAAGCGACCAAAGTGTTAGAACGTCACAGGTTCGCGTGAGAGAATCGAGCATTGAGCGCTCGCAACGTCTTCCTGCACAAAATATTAGGACCTCGCAAACACGCGTGAGGGAATCGAAGCATTGAGCAGTCACAAAGTTCCACTGCACAACATTTTAGGACGCTGCGAATCGAGCGCCAGCCGCCCGTTCACAGCGGCTCACGGTACAAAGAGAACAAGTGATGACATCTAGAGCCATCTAGAGCACACAGTAGAATTTTAGCTCACAGTAATAGGTCGGCTTTCAGTTACGATTCAAACTACTGTACATTTGGTGGAATGAGTAAGATCTGCCCTAAGTGCCATACAAAAAATGGATAGACGACGCGACTGGTGTGCTGTGCATCCGGCAAAGTGATTCTTCCCAATATATAGCAACTACCACAACCGATACAAAATCTTTTGACGGACATTCGTCCATTGTCCACACATTTTTCGAAAAGATACAATAGTCTCTTTTATATGACTTCGTTTCGGAATAAAGTAAGTTAAGAAATTAAGGAAGGAAACTTCATGCCCATGACTTTTAAGGTCGGAAGGGTAGATTTACCGCCTCATAGGCAGTCTTTTCCACACAATGAAACTTATAGTCACAAACTGATTTGCACGCGGGCGAAGCCGCGGGCACAGCTAGTGGTATAATAAATACTTAAAAAAATTGCAGCAAAAGTGTATTTCGTTGCATAATTTTATGAAGAAAGTTATTTTCTTACAAAGGTAAAATATTTTATATGTGCTGACTGTTATATAATATTATAAATGTGCGAGTTTGGATGGATGGACGGATGGATGGATGTTTTTTACTCTTTCACACCAAAACTGAACTGAACCGATTGCGATTAAACTTGGTATTACTTTTTATCCCAATATTCCCACGGGATCGGGACTTACGCGGGTGAAACTGCGGGGCGCTGCTAGTAGAAAATAATAATGTTTATAAATAATTAAATAAATCCAATTAATGTCATTATTACCTCCATTTATGCCACGTGTGTCTAATAATAAACTAATTATAACAGAAATAATGATTATGAATAATACTAATATATTTTTCTATTTAAATGCCATTAATAGAATAATAGCAGCCCTCTAGTAAGTAACGCCTTAATTTAGTTTTGAACTCCCTTTTGTAAAGTGATAATTTTATGTTATCGGGACGTTTATTAAATATTTTCACTGACATGTGGTAGGTACCGTGTTTGACTATTTTAAGGTTAGGTACATTGTTAAGATTTAAAATATTCAAAATCAATCAAATCAAAATCAAAATCATTTATTTCATGGGGATTACCTCGCTCAAATCCTAAAAACACCATATGTATAAAAAAGATTGGAGATGAATCCCTTTGTGCGTTTTCCATATAAAAAATATATAGTGTACTTAAGATCATCACAAATATATTGTATTGTTTAAAATTTTAATAATCTTTCCCAAATTTTGTTAAAAAATATCAGTAAACAGGTCCTTTTTCAACGTAAACTGTAATTTTTCTCTGCAATGGCTAAATAGTTCTACATGAATTTTGTACCAAAGAATATGTAATGACGTAATTCACAATTTGAATTGTTTTTTTATTCCAATAACCTTTAATATTTTAAATAATAACTAAAAACCCGAAACTTCACCAGTACCCCGCAAAGGCCTGTGACGCATAGGCGACACATCAGTGCATAAACTAAAATATATTATACTGAAATAGACTGGCAACTCGTTTTGTGTAGTTCAGCAAAGCACGGGAGCTTTAGTTCCCTACTTCACCTATAGAGGCGCTGACTACAGGTGTAAAAAGTGTAAAAATGTATTATTACTAAAGCTATAGCTATAATATATAATTATGAGAACGGAATAACACAAAATTCTAATTTAATTAGTTTATTAATAACATATTTTATTATCATTTCATTGACTTTATAAGGTTTTGAAGCATATAGGAACTGTCACTGTCACCATATACATTTTTATAAAATGTAGAACTCCTTTTGACTGTGAGAACATTGTTCACTTATTTGCACCAATTCACAACGAAAAATACTTTACTATTACAATAAATCTTATCACTTTTATTACAAACTAGAAATAATTTAAATTATTTAATAAATAACAACATTATTTTATTATGGACACTATCCCGCGCAAGAATCAGCGCAGGAATTCCGCCAATGTCAAGTGTTTTATACATACATTATTTTATTATGGACTCTATCCCGCCCAAGAATCAGCGCAGGAATTCCGCCAATGTCAAGTGTTTTATAATTATACAAGCTATCAGAGTCAATAAATAACAAACCAGCGATTTTTTTTCTGACATTTGACATTTAGACAGAGACCACAGTTGCCAGCGTGTTATACTGGTTAACTACTTTATGGTCTATGGTCTTGAGTAATAATTTTTTTTAAGTCGAAACAATGACTTATTATTTTAAATATAAATGAATAAAAGTTTTAAACTTTTTTTAGTTAATATTAATCACGGAATTATTAAGAATGGCAAACCTGGTGAAATGAATATACAAACTTGAAAAGTTATATAAAATACCTTAAATGTTTGACGGTAAAATATGGTAACCTAGAATAACAGTTTTATGTATCAGGTGAAGATGGCTCTTTTAAAAAAATAAAAATTTGTTCCCGAGTTACCAGGGCATGCATCAGTGTCTCAACGACTCTTGTGACGGGTGGGCTATACGCGCGTTATTTTTCCCAAATTAAATCTAAAAGTTCTCGTGTTGTATGATTTTTGAATGAAATCATATTGCAAATAGTACAAATATAAATATTTCATAAAATAAGAATAGATATTAAGTAGTTTCTAATTTCATTTTGTTTTAGGAACCTGTCATAGAATAAGCTTGATTATGCCTAAATATAAGAATAAATGTAAGGTGAAGCGAGGCCGAGATAATCTGTTCAACTAAACTGGGTACTCGCGTTTGATTCAATGAAATTCATTGAGTAAAATGTGAAAACGCAGTTTAGTTCAACTTGATCTCGGTTCCTCCCATTGGTCAAATCCAGCCTTAGCTATCTTAAGAATTTCGTTTGATGGAGGATAGAGACCTAAATGACTGATGATGTCACCTATCTGATGGTGGACTCTGAAGGTGGGTATAGGATCTCAGTGATGGTACTAGGTAAAAGTATCGTATTTGGACTCATTTGAAAAGGCTCATGGAGACCTTGGTGCCGCTTGATGTCAACTACCTGATGGTGGACTTTGAAGGTGGGTATATTATCTCAGTGTCAACACTATGTAGAACCATCGTGTTTGGACTCATTTGAAAAGTCTCATGGAGATCTTGGTGACTGATGATGTCACCAGTGATGGTGGACTCCAAAGGTGGGTATAGGATCTCAGTCATGGTACTACGTAGAACCATCGTGTTTGGCCTCATTTGAAAAGTCTCATGGAGACCTTAGTGACTGATGATGTCCCCTACCTGATGGTTGACTCCGAAGGTGGATATAGGATCTCAGTGACGGCACTACGTAGAACCATCGTGTTTGGTCTCATTTGAAAGGTCTCATGGAGACCTTGGTGACTGATGATGTCGCCTATCTGATGGTGGACTCTGAAGGTGGGTATAGGATCTCAGTGATGGTACTAGGTAAAAGCATCGTATTTGGACTCATTTGAAAGGGCTCATGGAGATTAAGTTGACTGTGAAAATGACGTCTTCATTTTGAGAAAAAATACCTAGTTACAGAAAAACTAAAGTATCTCACTTTTGTTTTTCTGTGGTGTGTTGCTTATTACCATGTAATAGCAAATATGTACTATTTTTGCTACTTAGTATACTGAAGTTAGTATTTTAAGGTAATTAAGAAACCCGAATTACGAAATCAGGAAGTTCAGGCGTCAATAAAAACATACGATCTGTCTAGTATGATAGTTGATGAGCAAATTATGCCAGTAATTTATTCTGTTTGCTACCACTGCGGTATTTTTAGATATATTATTTTTCAGAAATACGATTTAAATTTTTAATTATTACGATTTTTTATCAATATCTATACACGATAAAACAAAAACATTTTTTTAACATTGTTCTTTGCTTGGTACTCCAATCAAAAAATTATGATTAAAAAATTAAAAAAAATCGAAATTGAATTTTTTTTAAGCAATTACTACGATAACTTTTTCTTATAAATTTAAATCGGAAAAAGGTAATAACCAGGACGGGACTTGAACCCGCGACAGTCTAGGTAGCTCAGTTGGCAGAGTATTCCCTTTTAGATTTTAGTACTCAGAAGCTTTTTGAGGACATCAAGCTGTACATTTACATGTCTTTGGTAACCATACCAAATGTAAAAGCAATTTCTGTAACAGTCTACAAAATGTTGAGATTTTACCGCAAGCATTTTTTACAAGTTCCTTATGGCAGAAAATATGTTTTTTTCATAAGTACTTACGTAGTTATCATCAGATCAGAATGTGTTATGTAGTAGCACCCGTGCACAATTAAGTAAATGTTGAAAGCTAGGTTATCCTAACAATTTCCGTTACTGAGAACTGATAAGCACTTACCTGGTCATCATAAGACCTTCAGAATGTATCATGCAGTAGCACTCGTGCTCAATTAGATAAATTTTAAAAGCTAGGTCATCCTAACTATTTCCGTTACTGCGAACCGATAAGCACTTACCTGGTAATCATCAGACCTTCAGAACGTGTCATGTAGTAGCACCCGTGCTCAATTAGAGAGACTACAAGACTACAAAACTAGAGGACCAAAATGTTAATTAATTCTCTCAGAGAGCGAATGAAATAGGCAAAAACGATAACAACTCTGCGACACATCTGTGTTCTTGCTTAATCTGTAGTCCTTATTTTTGTTAGTATGGTCGTTTGTCGGTAGGCGGTGCCATAGTAACAAATACTAGTACAAAGACCAAATCTTCAAGGCCATTGAGCAAGGTAATAGCCTTAAACCATTATAGGTACATATTTTTGAATCGTCAGGAGTAGTAGTCAGTCAGACTAAGTCAGTCGTGAAGCTAATTGCCTGTTCCAATAAGTAAATCCTGTGGAGAAGAACAGGCAAGAAACTCCAAGGACACTCTTTTTCAATATCTTTTTTACAACTTTTTGGTTACATTGCTCATATGCGCAAATTAAATGTGAGGACAATGTAACGTATTGTTCTAAACTAAACAGTCGCGCAAACTACTGCTGTATGTAAGTAATAGCAGTTCGGAAATGACCAGCCCCAACCAACAGCATTCGTTCACGAGCATGACGCACGCGCCAGCCATGGTCCACTTCAACCATATCAAAGGGAGCTGAACGACCCGACACATACGCCACCATCGGCAGGACATCTAGGCGAGCATGACATACTCAGAACTGCGGGGCAAATTAGCAAATTAACTTAATATGTTATTGACTACACAGTTCTCACATGAACAATTCAAAATTTTCTAAATTTAACATAAAATTGATATCAAATACATATAAGATAATGTCAAAGATTTAAGTTAACAATGTCAATAATAATGATAAAAAATAATAATAAATATCATGTCAGATAAAAACTAGTATACAAGTAAATATTCATTTATGCATATTTCTTACGACCACGCGTCATTTACATTTACAGTGTGGCTGTGGAGCAGGACCAGCATTTTGCCAAGCATTTTTATCAGCTAAATAATCTTCTAGTTTATAATATGCTCGTTTACATAGTGTGCGTTTAATGCAAGTTTTAAATTTCTTCTCATTTAGTTAAAGAATATTAGGAGGTATTTTATTATAGAATTTAATACCGTACCCCATGAAAGATGTCTGCACTTTTGTTGGTCTAAATTTTGGTTGTACTAATTTATTTCGTTCTCTAGTAATGTAATTATGTCTTTGACATCGTTGAGTAAATAGGTGCAAATTTTTTCTGACATACATAATGTTTTCATAAATATACTGACAAGGCACCGTCAGGATCTTAATTTCCTTAAATAGTTCCCTAAGGGATTCGCGACTACGTAGAGTATAAATGGCTCTGATAGCTCTTTTCTGCAGAATGAATATAGATTCTATATCTGCAGCACGCCCCCACAACAAAATCCCGTAGGACATGACACTATGGAAATAACTATAGTAAATCAGTCTTGCAGTATCTATGTCTGTTAATTGGCGGACTTTCCTTAGCATATGCTGCAGAACTAAGCCGCTTTGAAAGCGATGACAAGTGAGCGCCCCATTGTAACCCACAATCTAGCGTAATCCCTAGGAAAACAGTTTCATTGACAAAATCTAGCTTTTCCTTAATTAATAAAACTTGACATTCAGTGTGTCTAACGTTGGGCAAAGAAAATCTTATATATTTAGTTTTTTTTCGTTTAACACTAAATTGTTGGCAATAAACCAATCATGTACCAGGTGAATAATATTATTTACATCGTCAAAGCTACTGGCGCGTCTATCAACTTTAAAAATTAATGATGTGTCATCAGCAAATAATACCACGTCTGACTTTTCCTGCGTCTCTTCCGATTGCTCTTCCGTCAGTATTACTCTCTCTTTGGTGTCGTTATTAGCGCTCATCTCAGAGGCGCTCTCAGAGACGCTCATCGTCTCTTCGATGAGACATATGTCACTGTAGGTGACTTTGGACGTTCAGCATTCTGAGGTTCAGCAAGTTTGCGCCGTTTTGCACACGAAGAAAGTTTTTGGCGCGCTGTATGCTTTTAAAACGCTTAGTCTGTGATCCACAAAGTTTGCAATAATTCCATTGTGTCCCTATTAAACCTTCACACTCGAAGCATCTTTCCATATTAGTCCACGATTTATTGTAAAAAAATGCATTTATCTGAAAAAGAATAAAGCACCTTATTATTTAACAAATTAACAAATACTTTGTACGTCTGGTTCCAGAGTGACGCTGCTGCACCGCAGCGTTGAACCAGCTTTGGAACCAGCCAATACTGTAATCAATACTTAGACGATCGAACTTAATTATTGCTAGAGCTTAATTATTATTTTTTTGACTTTAAGTATATGCATTGAGTAAGGATGGACCTCGCGCTTTCCCACTTGGAAGAGTCCGCCGTTGCTCGATTTTTTTGTATCACTTACCACTTTGGTGACGCACGTAATATTTACCGCAATTCGGGCAATATTTGCCTCTTTTATTAATTAAAAAAAGTATTTTCTGGCTGAAACAAACAATAAAATAAGAATAATAAAAAAATACTTACAAATAAAAGAATGGTTTATTGATATGATTTAATCAATTCTGTACCAAGTGTAAGCACTTGCAATTCTTTGCATTTTCTTCCCCACGGAACAATCTTGAGCCACGAGATTTTGTCAGAAGAAACAGGTACTAACTGACGACTTGAAGTTCCTGCCTCTTCGCCCAGCAAAACAGATCGAGTGCATTGTGCATAAACATATTTGCACAATACCCACTTTAAAATACTTAAAAACTTGAGGTTTATTTTTTTAAATACTAAAATTAGAATTCTTATAAAATATTTTAAGTAAGCCTTTTAACGGAATATAAACTTCCATATAAACCTACATGCCCTATGAATTTCGAAAAATCCTTCCAAGTGGATTTCTTTGTCATGTGAGGAATACGTGTGCGAAATTTCAAATTTCTAGCGTTAAGGGTTTGGCCTGTGCGTTGATACATCAGTCAATCACTTTTGCCTTTTATATATAGATAATATATTTATTTAAAATCAGTATGTATGTGTATGTATTTTATATAATATTTGTGTAAATGTATAATTACTTATAAAATGTATTTAAGGTATTTATGATTATTGTGTATATATTTTCTATTACATTCACATGGTTTAATAAGTTACTAAGTTGAACTTGTACACCTGCAAACTGCCCTATGCATAGTCCATCGCATCTGTCCATTTTAAGGTTGTCTGGAAGATCTCGCAACTACTGATAAGACCTCTAATTCGATCAGTATTCAATGTATCTTTTTTATGTCGTAACCTTTTATGGCGTACAATAAAGAATATTGTATTATATAGTTTGTTTTTCCCGAACTTTCAATAATGACCCTTCTTTAATGAACTGGCACCTGTACCGAATAGATACATAAAGCAGGCGTCTTTTTATTCAACTTGCTATAAACCTGCTACCGATTATTTATTATGCGCCCCGCGGTTTCACCCGCGTAAGTCCCGATGCCGTGGGAATATGATCGTGCGAAAGTAGTCTATGTGTTAATCCGGGTATTCAACTATCTACATGACAAGTTTCATCGCAATCAGTGCAGTAGTTTTTGCGTGAAAGAGCAACAAACATGCATACATCCTCACAAAGTTTCACGTTTATATATTAGTACGATGGGTAGGTTTTGTTTCTGATCTGGAAGGCCAACTCAATGTGGGTAACATTGAGTTGGTTTGTTTGGTTGACTCCTGGTTAATGCATATTTACCTAAATTATAAAACCCGAATAAATCCTAACATTATAGGAGTAGTTCAGTGATTCTAATTCAAATGATATGTTTATGGAGTGTCATCAGTATGACCTAGTAATACTTCAAACAAATAGTTTGCTGGAAGGTAATTCCAGAAAAGAGGATGGTCTTGAATATTTTCACATGTGCACACATACAAGCAAGTATGCAACAAATTAATAAAGGAGCATACTTTCAGTTCTGATCGGGAGTGTTCGCTTTTTCATTATTACATATACTATTTATATTATACATTAAAAAAAAACAATTACATATTTATATTTTATTATTCCGTAAATAAATAATAAGTATAACTTTATATAATCGTTTCAGGAATACATTTTATTTTCCCCAACTACCAGCTAGGTCACCCCAGCCTTGTCTCTTCAGGTTTGTCTCAGGATAGTATCCCTGGGGGCGTCTAGGTCTCTTAGCCCCCTCCAGGGAGGTCAGAATAAATCTTAGACATGGTATAAGATTATCTGGATCCTTTTCATTATAATCGGCAGCGACTACGCTGCAGACCTACAAAAGGAAGTAAATTTAATTCTTTAAAATTCTAAATCTCATTATAAATGAATTACTTGTTAAATTTAAATAAAGAGTAATGCGCGATCGGTACAATTCAGTTCAAACTTTCCTAGACAATTTCCGGTTTTGTGCTAAATTTATTTAGCACTGAAAATACAAAAGGATCTAGACCTAACTTGAACCGTCATTATTATAACAAAACGCGCCTACGTAGACGAGTTTGTACCGACCCACATTCAGTATCGACCCTATTTTTAACCGACTTCAAAAATTTATAATTTTTTTTTGTGTTTGTTACGCGATATCTTCGCCATTTGTGAACCAATATTAATAATTATTTATTTAATTAAATTGATTGTACTCAAGGTTGGTCCCATTTAAATTTGAAGAAAATATTTCACATCTAAGGGTGAATAATTACTTATTGAAGTAAACAGCTTATTACAATGTATCACGATTTAGGCGCATTGAAGTCGCTAATACTTTTTTTTAAGGAAATTAATTATACAATCTGCAGTAGGACAGCCTCAGCAGTATGAAAGCAATAAAGTCAAATCCATACATATCAGACAGTATCTCCTACTGCTATGAAATTTGAAAATTTGGACTTGTTGTTACGCCTTACCTTAAATTCACATTAACTTAACCGTTTTAGTCTCAACGCGCTCAACTACTACTACGATTACTAGTAACGTGGGTCACACATTACTAGTAATCTCGTTAACCCCTCCAGCAAAGCTTAACGCTTGTGTTAGGAGTGGGTTCACGACGGTAGTGCACGGGATTCGAACCCGCAACCACTTGATCGAAAGTCCGACGCCTTAGCCATTACGCTACCGCTGCTTATTTATATTGAAAGTTACAGCTGATTCGAAGAGTTTTTCAACCGTTGCAGTATTGATCCCGAGTAAGGGTATATATTGCTTATACCTGGATCTTAGCCAATACTTGTCACCAATACACTTTAGCCTACGTAACCGTTTGTATTTGTGCCGCTGGGTATGTTCGGCATCAGCCATTATTTATAAACAGTTCCAGTGCGAGGAATAAAGTTTTACTTAGTCTAAGAAAAGAACAGATAATTACGGTTTAGTCTAAGAAAAGAAAATAACAATACATATATACTTACAGCTACAACCACTAAAAAGAAAAGACACAGTACTCGTAGTTTAAGATCCATTTTATATGATATTGACAGAATTGAGACAGATGATATTTTCTGATAAATTTCAAATATATATTCTAACCTAAATCTGTGTGGTAGCCAATTTATATTAGCGTTAAATGACCATGAATAATGCGTTGGAGTGTTAAATTTTTGACATGAAAATTACTAATTACTTTAGCTGTTGTTTCTTATCACGAATTTGTTCACAAGATATGACAAATTAAAATACAAGGGTTTTTTATAATATTTTGTTATTTTTCAATTGGTGGAATTATAACTGGCAAAATGTGGGTGTTTCATACGCCTCTACCTTTTTTTTGTGTGGAAACCCCCACTCGTCGTCACCTCACCGGGGCAACGGTAAGGTGGTATGTCGGACTCGAACCGACTAAAACCACACAGTGTTCCGTCACTAGTCTTCTTGCCGGGCCTCAGGTGTGCCCTAGAAAGGAAATCCCTGTGAACCCCGACAGACTTGGCCGCCTGTTGAGCAATCGCCTTGCTCAACAGGCGGCCAAGTCTTGCCCCACCATGATGTACCTGTCCAATCTAATTTAGAGAGGCGCGCGCGGAACACGTCGCACCACCATCTTAGGCCACCTGCCCCTTTGGATATGGCATGAGTATGTATGTTTATATATTACACTAAGCTTTAAAGACTGTAGGTACTTTATTGGATTTATTGGAGGTAAATTCATATTAAACGAGACGAGATGACGAATGAAAATATTATTAATTTTGAAATTCGTTAACTCGTCCCACTGGGCCGAGTTTGTTTTGGAACGAGATGACGAATTACCGTAAAAATGCCGACACTATGATCTCCTAATTTTTTATAACTTAATTTACAAATTGTTACTACTCTTTTATAACTTCCAGAAAAAGGGAGGCTCTTGAAGAGGATTATTATATGTTTATTTTGAAATGTTCACTCTTCAAGAATGCAAAGAATTAATGAAAGAGAAAACTTTCAGTTCTGACAGTGTGTTTTGTTTTAGTAGTATATTTAATTTAAGGGGAATGGCATCGGACTTGTGATGACGCAGTTGCAGGTTCGAACCCCACACAGTGCACTACCGATGTGGACTCCTAACACAAGCATTTAGCTCAACTGGAGGGGTTACCAAGAATACTAGTAATGCGTGACACGGCCATGTTACTAGTATGCTTTTTGAAAATAAAAATAAAGTGAAATGGGACTCACTCACTAACTCAGCTACTGACTAAACACGAAATATGGAAAAGTACTTCGCCAAATAACTGTCGGCTGCTGTTCCGTCGGCGGATCTTATACGCAGTCACACGCAGTGGGTTACCGACAGCGGCATCACACGCACACGCTTTTATTTTTAAAGTTCAAATACGTAATTTGAGATCGTATTGATATACTCTTTAAATACTATAAAATTCACATTCAAAATTGACATGGTTGTTCATGTGCAGTATATTAATGTAGATAAAATAAGAGAAAAAAGCACAATTTATGAAATTAAATAAAATAATCCTCTTAACCCTATTTGCCCTTTTTTCCCTCAAATTATTTATTAAAACTTTTTGTTAGACATACAATATTTTCCATCACACAGTTTATTAATCTTTATTAAAAAAATAAATTATTTAAAAAAAAAAGATTAAACCGACTCCAAAACCACAAATAGGTACACAAAAGCGAAAAATAAATTAAAATAATTATTATAAGCGCTACCCACTCATCTATTTGATATTATAGACGATATTTTCTGATGAAGTTGGAATTTCTATGCAAATAAATCTGTGTGAGAGCCTATTCATATTGTTTTAAAGTGATCATGAATGATGCAAACGTTAGGATGGGAAATTGTTGACAAGAAAGTTACTAAGTACACTGTTTAGCTAGTCTTTTTACTATTAATTCGTTTACCCGATATAAAAATCTAAAATAATATTTTCATAATCATCATCATCATCAGCCTTTACGTCTATAGCAGACGATTTATGGAGCAATGAGACACATCGCTCTTGGTGGCTATAAAGATAGATACGGAACGACACACCATACCATAAACATTACATAAGTAGTTTATTTTATTTTATTTGTTTATTTATCTACAAAGTTTACGTTTACTACATGTCAAGGGCAGCAGAGTTCATAGGCCTGCAAACACAGCACATACTTCCGTGTGATATCTACTCGAATAATTGATTTGAACTGTTTTCTTAATGAAACATTAAAATACTCCTTATTTGTGATTCAGTTTTAGACTAATTTCAAAATAAATGTAATATATTTGTATTTAGTTAAAGTGCTTCGAAGTATCTGTATATTTGCTTACTGTATTACTGATTAATAGGAATGAGTTACTGAAATAGCAGCGTTAGTAACGGAATTGATTTTCATGTTCAAAATATAGCAGCTGCTATTGTACAGGAATATTCCTTCCCCTTATCATTTTCATTCTTCAAAATCAAGCATCGGTAAAATATATTTTATCTAGGTTTTTGTTGCACTTTACATAGTTCATTTAAAACCTCATTTCAAAAAAATACCATCGCACTAATCCTACTAATATTAGAAACGTGAAAGTTTGTGAGGATGTATGGATGTGTGGATGTATGGATGTATGGATGTTTGTTACTCTTTCACGCAAAAACTACTGAACCGATTGCGATGAAACTTGGTATGTAGATAGCTGGAGATCTGGATTAACACATATGCTACTTTTTAACCCGATATTCCCAAAAGATCTGGACTTACGCGGGTAAAACCGCGGCGCGCAGCTAGTATTATAAATGTGAAAGTTTGGATGGATGGATAGATGGATGTTTGTTACTCTTTCACGCAAAAACTACTGAACCGATTGCGATGAATCTTGGTATGTTAATAGCTGGAGACCTGGATTAACGCATAGGCTACTTTTTATCCCGATATTCTCACGGGATCGAGACTTACGCGGGTGAAACCGCGAGGCGCTGCTAGTATACTATATGCCGTATGTGCTTTGCCCTGTTATGTACAACTCAGGAGAAGTTTCTTCTCTTAACATAATTATTTACCGCTGAAAAATAATTTTATTACCCTGTATGGGTAATAAAATCGCCTTATAAAACATATTTATACTAACTATATCTACAGTTAAAATGTTACAAATCGATATTTAACAGTACCCAACCGTGAGACAATCGATGAATTATTACGTGCACTAACTTATAGCAGTACTGTATCTACAGACAAATTTATATTTTTTTGTTTTATGTGCTTTTTTGTGTCAATATTTCAAGTCACTCGATCGACAATTTTTCTGAATTTTACGTGAGCACAGACATCCGCAGGATGATTTTTTATCACACATACTAGCAGATCCCAGCAGGCGTCCTGCCCCTGTACATTTTTTCCCCTATCATCGGTTCTTGCCCTGTAGAACTAAATGAGCTGCAGCTCCATCTATGGGATGAGTTACAATACAATGGGTAGTATAAAAATATTCTCCATGGAAAAACACTTATTATTGCTAGTTTTCATGGTGATCAGTCAAACTCCTTTCCTCTTCTCGAATTGACTTTCATCCGCAACACATACCTATAGCTCAATACGGCGCCAGCTTTTGGTATTAAAGACTCACCTATGAAAGCGTGTAATAAATCATTAACCGCAGGCGTTCTCGACGGCGCAAGCGATAACATTTCAATCCTGCTTCTCTAACAGATGCTAAGATCGTTTTGCGCTCTTCGTTGCCTATCTGTGCGTCCATCAAAAGATACATTACATCTCTTGTTGATACACACAGTACTCACTAGTCCCCTATTCAGAGCCCCTTCTTTCCTTGCTAAAATACGTTGTTGCGATTCTGCTGCGCTATTGCCGAGATCTCCATTGGAGTGTGGATTGCGATGTATATTCATCAACTCTGACCCCCAAAGGTACGTCCCAAAACAGTCGTGTCGAATGAGTACTTGCATTATCCGGTAGACGAATCTACCAGTTTGATGGCTCCCTTCTCTATGTAAAATAATTTGCAGAATGGACCAATTTTCCTTGTTTGTTATAAAACAGCGTTTACGACGCCAAGTATAGACGATACTCCTTGGAGACTAAGCTTTAAGACTGCTCACTTATGGAAGAACTTTTGTTAAATTATGAAACCCTTGAACAAATCTTTTTTCTGTTTAAACAATGAAAAATATTGATCATCAAGCTCAAAGCCCAGTCACAGTACTAACTGCCGAAACGTTTTCCCAAATACAGGCTGTTTAAACCTTTTTGGATCATTACGTTGTAATGTCAATATTTGGAATTTTTTTAAGCACGACGATTTTTGTAAAACGACTTGAACATCAACTGTCAAAAATTTGAAAGGAGTCCTAGGAATTTATTAATAAACTTAAAAACATTATACAATATGGTTCATGTTCCTGCGTTACTAGTTTAGTAATTTTGAAATGCAAAGGAGTATTAGTTTGGATAAAGTAAGTAGTATATGTAAAATGAAATGTTTGGTATGGCCATTGAAATATCTAGTTACCAATCTGCCATTATGGTTTCTTTCTCCAGATAAATGTTTCAGAAGTGGTGTCCAATGCAAGAAACAGTGCACTCAATAACTCGCCCGAGTAAGTCCCTAGCATACATAACCTCTAAACTACTCTAAAGCATCATTATTCATAGTCGTCCATTATTATATTTGCGCATGTCAACACGTATTTGTTTTGTACTTGATGAGGAAAAGAGACAAAACATGTTTCCATTGAAATGTATTTAAATGTTTATGAAATAGGAGTGATATTTCTCTGATTATCTCTTGGCAACATAATCAGAGAAAGAGTATTTAGGATAACTATGTGCTACAATATTTTATGGTTCATTTTTTAAAACAGCTTCCCTCATGAGATCATTTAGTGATATATTTACCCAAATATCAATATGGAATATTTCAGCATCCCATCTGCAAACATTGATAAATTAATACTATTCTTCTAAATTTATCTGTTTGCCTTATCGCTAGAAGGTCATGCATTCCTGTTGAGTTTGAAAAAGTAGTACCCCATCGTAATCGTAACGTTGGAAACAAAAGGTTTCTAAATAAGAACATCGAGACCCAGTTACTAGAAATCCTACCACGATGGCAATGTGGTACCTTGTATCTATGCTCAAGTCAAGTGATTAATGAATCTTAAACACAAATATCGTGCACAAGACCACAATGGAACTTTTAGCTATAATTAAAGGCTTAGAAGCCGGTGCGTGGACGCAGTGCAAAATTCGTCCCAAGTCTTAAGAAGAAGGCTATATTGAGCAGTGGATGTTCTATGGCTGATAACAGATTACACCTTTACAAATTCATAGCTTTCGAGAGCTATGCTTTAAAAAAACTAAGCTAGACTACTTACCTTACGTTTAGAGGAAATAGAGGCATTGTTTTCACCAAGAAACAAGACGTTACAGTTTCCTCATAAATAAATTCTAATGTTTTTGTAGAATTGTTTTACCTCAAAAAAGACGACTTCAACCGGCGGGGAGTATATTCGAGCGCTATTGTATAACAATTAAGCCGAAATTGTACAGGAGTAGTTCTTTATCCGACCTAACAGAATATTCAAGTGATTACAGTGAGTGACTCATTCGTTAGTATTCCTTTCTTTAAGTTTATTTTATTTTTTGAATTGTGAATGGTGTAAATAGTTGGTAGAGTGCCTTAGCGTGTTTATACTTTTGAAAAGTGCAACCCGTAAATTATGTGGTAGTCAAGACATACTTTCATTTTGCTGTCTGACCATACGACATTTAGCCACTTAACCCTTTGTATGTATATGTAAATAAAATATTTTTTGCAAGAAAATTAATAAAAGAAGTTTGCATTAAACCTTAAACTAACTTACCAATACCACATTGCAGATTTAGTCTATTTCAAGCAGAAATATTTAGCACGTACTAAACTGAAACAATCATATTACAATAGCGCTGGCGACGCTGCCCCGACATATTACCGACAAGATATTGACACATTAATGTCGTGGAACTTCAAAGGAAAGTAAGTTTATCAATAGCTATACCTTTCAGAGAATATTCTCATCAAACTTTCATCGTCTGACTTCCGATGTAAACAACTGTTTAACCTAATCTATATTTTTTGCTGCCACACTTATTTTCTATATAATTAATAAATTAACTATTATATACCGCTAAAACTCTAAGTTTTTATTATAATTTGTTTGTCAACAGAAAGCCTAGGAAGAAGTTCGAAATGTCTCCGGAGAGTTACGCCTCAAAGTTTGCCACTGAGTACCTAAGTAATTTTCAGAGAGACAGAGATGAGACTGATTTAAACCCCTCGTCATGTGCAGATAATTCCAGGTAAGGAACACTGGGCTACATGATTACCACTATTGAACACAGGTGTTCACTACAGTAGACAGTAAAATATGACTGTGATAGTAGTGATACTAGTATGATGAATAATTCCAAGTGTGAATTACGACGTGGTTATTAGAATTGATAGCTTTTTTTTATGACTTGAGATAGCCACCTCACACGCAGCCATCTGATCCCAAACTAGGCAGAGCCTATACTATGCTAACCAGACTGCGGATAAACATACTTATATATTACTAAATACATACATATTATAGATAAATTACACCCAGACAACTTCTTTAGGCACGTTGAACACTTTTGGTATGGGGAAAAGCACTGAACTCGCGTGACCGTCACGTTCAGACGACATGTGTCAGTTATGTTTTCATTTCTGACGTGCAGTCCTACGACTGAGTTTTTTTTTAGTATAGGGGACAAACGAGTAGACGAGTCACCTGATGATAAGTGACTACCGCCGCCCATGAACACTTGCAACTCAACAGTCACAAGTGCATTGCCGGCCTTTAAGGGGGGAATAGGGGAAGGGTGGGAGTAGAGGAAGGGATGGAGGTTGGGCCTCCGGGAACCTCACTCCCTCGGCAACAAACAACGAAATCATTGCTTCACGGCCCGTTTTCTGTGAGGCCGTGGTATCGCTCCGGTCGAGCCGGCCCATACGTGCAGAAACATGGCTCTCCCACTTGAAAAACATGGAACAAAGGCTCGTGCTCATCACACAATTTTTGTCCTGGGTGGGAATCGAACCCACAACTTCTGGCTGAGCAGTCAGGATCACTAACCACTACACCAACAGGCCCGCCCGTAGCTGATAAGTTAAAAAGTGCATATTGGGTTAGAATAAGATTTCCTAGTTTCCAACGTAACATTTTACCAATATGGCTTCAATTCAGCTGTTAAGCAGTAGGTAATAAATTTACATAACTTGATATTATGTTAACATGTGTAACAAAATCGCTTTTACTTTTCAGTACCGACAGTACAGATCAGTTTGGTGTTCAAAAAGGAGCTACTTTCCCTTTTAAATCAACCCCTAGTGGTAATCTGAAAGTTCAGTCAAATCAAGTACGTAAATGATATTCAAGTAATTAACAATAATGATAAAATAACTAGGTATGCACCACTTGGAATTAATCGGTAGCATATGTTCACCAAGGCTTAGATCTCGTAATATACAGGGCTTTATAGCCCTGTATATTACGAGATCTTAATCGCCAAATTTTAGAAGCGTTATGTGTGTTCAGACAAAATAGTTGGTAGCTTTGAAAAAAAATTAATACTTATTTGA
Organism: Euplagia quadripunctaria; assembly: GCA_963859945.1. Classification (NCBI taxonomy): domain Eukaryota; kingdom Metazoa; phylum Arthropoda; class Insecta; order Lepidoptera; family Erebidae; genus Euplagia; species Euplagia quadripunctaria. The sequence goes on along the minus strand of OY982564.1, from coordinate 8,720,870 downwards.
AAAAAGAATTATTCTTCGGGGAAATGCTTTTCCTGATATAGGTGCATATTTGTAAACAACGTTACAATAATTTAGTTGTTTTTTTTATTTTTTATGCAAACGCTTCTACGATCCTGAAGTCAAACTTCACCACACCTTTCTGTAACACCCTGTATAAGCAAAATGAAAGAAGCCGAGACAAAAGTTTAGCCCTAGATTTGATTACTTCTAATTAGGTGCTGGCGGTGTTTAAACTGTTTAATGTAGTATTACACTGCCATCACAAACCGTTCAGCAGCACTCATGAGAGAGACAGAGAGAAATTGAATCTAGAATACCTAAGATAATCAAATAAACATTGCAATCACTAGTATTAATGCGTTTCATAAAGATATTTTTTATTAACTCTTTCTTAAAAAGCAATTTGTATATTTGCAGGTAGTGTTTCAATCATCCACAGTAGGCGTACTCCTAGCAGATCCTACTCAAGCTAAGGTTAAAGTAAAATTCGAAGGCAAAGCGGCGGGAGAGCCTGATGACGATACTACCAACAGCTATGTTAGTGTTCTACTAAATAAAAGCCGTAGATAGTCTTTAATAACACACGTAGATACAAGAGTATTCCTTCCTTGTTCATCAGGAGAACGAAGTAGACTCAGAACCTCAGTTACAATTTGGACCTAGGGACATTCAGAACTCAAATTTCACAGGGAAGACACATAATGATCGAAATATGAAACCAAAATCACCAAACAACAATGAAGATAAGGGCAAAGATTTAGCCAGTCTTGGGTACGCTGTCGCGGAGCCTATAGATTGGATGCGGGTGCAATTACCCAAGAAGCAGGATTTATTTCAAGAATTTTACCGCAGGATACACAATTACATGTAAATATGCTTATTGACTTTTACAGGAAACTTATAACGTTAAAGAAAGCCAAATATATACTCAAATATAAATAAATTTAGAGCCACCGCGCACTGTTGATCTTTATTCGGACGATAGGTTGATAGTCAAATCAAATCAATCTTTATTTGCCAACCTAGTGTACATAAATGATCTTAATTTGTCGCAACTTAGTAGCCTTTTACAGGCATTGCAAATTTGAGAGAAAGTTAGTTAGTTTTTTCGCTATCGTCGCACGACTGTGATCAGCTATCCTGAACGACTGAACTATCGTCCGATAGTTCAGTCTTGTGGTGTCACATGTGCGCACTGCCATCTATATAACTTCATACAAATTTCCAGAACCATCAAACTATCGACCGAATAAAAATCACCTGTGTGCGGTGGCCCTTATAGTTTTGTTTTCATCCAATCAAACCCGAATTTCCTTGCCTATTTAAAACTTGAAAATATGATGAAAGTCTATTACCGTTTTACATTTCCAATCAGTTTCCAATTCCAGGAGTACAGCTGAGTTACATTTTAAGAACGAAATATTATATTTACCAAATTTCATATTTCTTTCAGAAACACTGATACTATTGTACGCATTGGCGACGAGGAGTTTCACTGTCATTTCATCGTATTACAAGTCTATTCCTCTTTTTTTGACACGAATTCACATAGAGAAATAGAACTACCCATAGTAAGTAACGAAATACAATATATTAAAACTAAAAAATAAATAATCATTGACAATTTTGATTTATATAAATAACTACCGACAAATTGAATATTTAAAAAATTACTATGGATTCCTTAGACCATAAAATTTAATTATAAGTAAAAAAATACATATAGCCGAACATGTATACCACCTCCAATTCCTTCACGATCAGAAGGTCTAAGTAGCAAAACGTCCAACAGTGCGAAACGTCTAATGAGCAGTAAGCCTAATTAGAAAAATGTCCATATAGCAAAACGTCCAACTCTCAGATGGTCTGTGTAGCAGAACGTCTATTAAGTCTAGCAAATCGTAATTTTTAAAATGTGTACACTCATGACAGAAAGTAAAACTCATATAATTATAAACTTAAGAAAATTTATTCGTTTTAAAAATATTGTGTTAAAAAGTACTAGCTTTTTACATATTATTAGGATATTAGCCGCACAAATTTGCCTGAATTTATGCACCTAATGTCCTTTTAATATGGCTAAGGTTCACGAAAATTTAAAGGAACTAACTTATTGACTCTGAAGCTTTTGAAGCTCTCTTTTATATTTGACATTAAATATTATATCTTTCTTCTCTTATTTTCTTCAAATAACGTATTCCTATATTTGCGATTTTGACAAAGGGCTTCTTTTCCAAGAGCTTTGAGGAATAGTAGCAGGGTTGGCTTTGATTTTATATTCGTGTTGAGCCGCATTTCTTTTTTTGCGTGTGGAAACCCCCTCGGGCCGTCACCCCATCGGGGTTTTCTCTGTGCCTTAAATAGGAGGGTACTGGGAACAGTTTTTATTACACAGAAGGTTGCCATCGCGGTAAAATTCCTGTCGCTACCGGCCATGCAGAGTATGACGGCCGGTCGCGACAGATCCTCCCCAATTACTGCAGTGAGGGCCCGACGCTTCGCCGCCCAACTGGAGCAAACCGCCAGCGTGTGTTGAGCCGAACCCTAACTGCAGTCGCAGTCGCAATTAGGTACACGAAAAACAAATGAGTAAAATGAGTAATGCTAATCAAATAGCATTCATGACAATAAGTGTCAGTCACCATTAAAAAGTTGAAACGCTACTAGTAAATAGACCAAGGAGTATATAATTATATACCTACATATTATAATGCCGTGTCTGTTTCGCTCCCAATGTAATGTGCATGTTGCATGTGTGCCTGATTATCCAGACATTTTGAGAATGTGACGATTTGCTAAATAAATGTTCTGCTACAAAGACCATCTGAGAGTTGGACGTTTTGCTATATGGACATTTTGCTACTTAGACCTTCTGATCGTTAGCCAAAAATTTAGAGTACATCTGTCAGAATGTAGTAAAGTAAACGAAAACGATTATATGTGTATAAGAAATAATATATTTTTGGCGTCCTGGGACAAAAATAATTGTTTCGATTAAGTAGTCTATTTAAATCTTCAGCACCACTCTCTTCATTGAAAGCAATTCAAAACCAAATACAATAATTATAATACAACTCTCACCAGTGACCAAATGTACATCTCTCCATCCAGTCTCAATTCAAATAATTTATTTTTTTGGTTAAGTTTATGTCACTAGGATAGAAAATAACCACATCTATAAATATTCTCGTTAGACACTATTTAATTAGCATTAATATATGTATTATCAAACACAGACTAATGTTACACCAGAAGCTTTCCAAGTTATTTACGAATGGATGATCTTCAACGGTGTAGAAAGTAACAAACTCTTGAAGAGAGATAATATTTTGGATTTATTTTGTGCTGCGCAGTTTCTAGCTGTCAAAGGTGCCTTATTTAATCTTATTTAAAAAATTACACTTGGTAAATTTAATTAGGAATTCTGAGGCGAAGAGCTTCATCGCGGATATCGGCCGCCGGATTAGGGATAGGAATGGTGACTCCCGTTCTGGGTCTTTCCTGGTGCAAAGGTTATCCATTGCCATTCAGCGAGGCAACGCTGCCAGCATCATGGGCACTTGCGCCGGGAGTGATGCGGGACGGGTTACTTTAACTATTTTAATTTAATTTAAATGTTTATATTGAATTAATTGTAGCAAATGAAATGAAATAAAAAAAAAATATTTAAATTAGGAATTCGCACATATTACTTACAATATGATATCATGATATGAATAGTACTTTAAAACTATTCTGTGCCCGTCAGGGTCCAAAATTGAGACTTTATATTGACTTGATCTTGTTGTCATGTTTCACACCATGTAAACATTTTGAAATGCAAAATAAAGAATAGAATGGAATTCAATTGAACTATTGAAATTGAAATAGTTAATAGTATCCGATGTGAGTAGTATAAAGTATTAATCGTTTAGGTTGATAGCGACGTGCTATAGAAGAATTATCTCACCTTTGTGCCGAAAATGTGAGGTTTGCCAGTGTTATTGATTCCAGAGACTACACTCTCAACTTTGAGAATTTGAAGATTCGATCATTCTTCGAGAATACCTACAATAATGGCTAAGGCGTCGGACTTGCGATCAAGTGGTTGTGGGTTCGAACCCCGCCCAGTACTCTACCGACGTGAACCCCCTTCTAACACAAGCATTTAACTTAGCTGGAGGGGTTAACAAAAATACTAGTAATGTGTGACCCACGTTGCTAGTATTCTATATAAATAAATAAAAAAAAATGTTTACTCAAAATCGAGTTGGATCGCTCCAAGTCTTCAATAGCGATTAACGTAGATTGGAGGATTTACACGACTTTTATATTTTTAAACAGATCTAGAAGACCAGTGTTGGTCATTCATCGTGAATGAAAATTTGTTTAGCGAAGATACAGCTTTTGCACTATTTAGAGAGGCGAGGAAAAAGTGCATGACCCCCGTTATGGATTTGATGGTAAATCATTTGTTTTTGCTTTGTATAAATGGCTTTGCTAGCCTCATTATTCAATTTCTTTTGTTTTTTCTAGGTTCCTCGTGTGATGAGATTTTTTCTACCTCTGGTAGCGTCAAGGGATTTTATCAGTCTAGAACCAGAAGAATTAATGATATTTCTGAAATCGAATTATATATCTGTAACAAGGTATTTCAAAGTTGAATATTTCCAACACCAAATTCTTTTTATTTAAACATAATCTATGCAACTTTATATAGGCGTGCAAGGATACCTGCACAGAATTTCTGATTAACTCAACAGTCTTGTCATTTATTAACTGGCCTGTTTTTCTAGTGATTAGTGACCCTTACTACTAAGCCAGAGGTCGTGGGTTTGATTCTCACCCAGGACAAATAATTGTGCTATGAGCACGATAATTTGTTCGGTGCCTGGGTATAGATATATTAGCATGTTTATCAGCAGTCTGGTTACCATAGGCTCTGCCTATTTTGGGATCAGACGGCCTGTGTGAGATGTGTGAAGTTAAGTTAAAAAAAATATAGTTTAAACTATCGGTAAAATAATTGTAATTTAAGTACTTATTATTTTTTAACGTACGTATTTTTTATCTTAGAACTAGACAACAACTACTACTAAAAATGATGTCGTCCCGACAGCGCCGGACTAGTCCATACACAATGTAATTGGTGGGCCCCAACCTAATAGTGTCGTTTAATACTTTACGTTTATTCGTTTATCAACTGGGATATTAACTTGGTTGATTATGTTTTGCTTCTAGTGAGATAGAAGTACTAATGGCGGGAGTGCGGTGGTTGTACGGCGACTGGATGTCACGACGAAGATTTGCGGTCGACGTGATGCGGTGCGTCCGCTTCGGGCTCATCTCACCGTGGCAGCTTGTAGATATTAAGCGTAATCCTGACAACGCCGAGATACTAGAAATTGTGAATGAGCCTGAAGTGCAGCAGATGGTGGATGACGGACTCGCGTAAGTATGGCATTTAGATACTTTTCTCGTCATTTGCAATGTATTTCAGATATTTAAAATAGGCCAGGTATAGAGTTGAACATTCAACGCGTATCCTCGTTCTACGTAAGAATATGAGCATGTTAATCGATTTCTCAGAAACTGCTTATTACGCAAACTGATTTATTATGCTAACATGTTTATATCTGGTAATCTGTAAATACGATGTTTATTTTCTTCTACAGTACTTATACTGTAATAATTTACTTCCTTACTAGTGTATATCCTAAGCCACTCACCCCACTCCCTTGCTAGGCACAAGACAAAAGGGTGCCGAGCCCAAGGCCAGAGGGCAGGTACTGCGTAAACGGGTACCGTTACTATATGTAAATGCACAAATCCGAATCGATTAGACACAACATTGCTCAACTTGTACATCAATAGAGCATACTTTATCAGCGTAAAATTATAATATGTTTTGGAACCATTATCAGTATCAAATAAAGCAAATGCGTGAAAACGTGAACATGCAATAATTAATCAAAAAAATGTTTTTCTACATTAACTGTTAGTCGTAATTACATACAATATTATTACTGCTGGAATATTAAGTCTTTATGCAGTGTAATAAAGTTGTTTTTTAGATTATATTATTTTGTAATAGAGCTGAAGCAAATACTTAGGTTTTTTTTTCTGTAACTATCACAAAGTTATCCCAATCCGCGTTGAAAAGGCTTTTTGGTATTGGTATTGGTAGAGGGCATTTCGACTCAAAAACGGTATTTAGGTAATTTTCTACTTGTGTAACATGATTGGGTTTATTTTGAAATAATCGTTATTGTATTGTGAGATAGACGACAGAAAAAAAAATTTAAAAACTAACTCTAAATTCTCTCTAACAAAAGCCAAGATAACCAACGATGCGAGTGAAATGCTACTCTATAATTTATTTTTAAAATCTAAAGACCGTAAGCTAAAACATTCTTGGAACGAAGTTCCTTATCGCGCGTTACGAAAGGGCGCTAGACGGAAAAAATTAAGACCAAAAGTTGTTACGACACTTTTTGTTATAGTAAAAGAAATAAAAATTTCTTACAATTCCTTCACTAATTAATCGAAAGGAAGTTCGTTCTTGACACCTCTTAATTGATTGTATTAAGATATGGAGTTAATGTCTCGTGTCAAATCATTTTAGGTATGTTATTATAAAATATTGGTACGGAAACAATTCGAAGAATTATTATCATTGGATCGATGTCCTTGGTCTCACTGAACCCGCAGATAGAAACTGGATTGGTGAAGAAAAGGTAATCTTAAACCATTTGTAACTTCAACGCTTGTTAATTATAAAAGAATGCTCCCCTACCTATTTACTTAGCGAATAAAGTTTAGGTAAGGGTATAAATACTTAGTATAAAATACTCGGTCTCCTAAAAACAAGATATTTCCGCGTTGACTGTACAGCATCCTCAAGGAACTCTGGAGAATATATTTTCTTATCACAGTACTTTTATTAGGGGTCAGTCCGGTTTTTTAGTTTTTGAGCAGAAATTCCGCAGTGTAGTTGTTCCGTAGTGCACACTTTAAGAATGATCGTCCTAATTAGCTGATACAAATGAAAATAGAACACAACTTCCATTTTTACATAAGAATGTATTCCTTTCAAAAATATTAAATATTTCTTTATCTGTTTTATCTACTAAAATCGTCGTTATACTTACACCGTCTCAATCAAGCACCCATGCTTGAAAACACACAAAACACACATATACACACACATACAAACACAAGCACACACTAATACAAACACAAGCACCCACACACACACAATAGCATGCGCCGATTTTCAATTTGTTTTACACTATAAAAAAATTAAATGTTACAAATATGAAAATGTTGATTGAACACACTTATGCTCAGAAATATTGTAAATTTATTTACTATGTATTCAGGATAGGGAGCTGCTGTTTACTGAAATACAGGCAATCAGCCTAACTGAGTACCAGAAGCTACAACTACTTGTAACAGATACAAAAATACTAGTGCATAAGAAAATTTGTGTAAAATTAAAAAAGTTTGAAACAATAAGGGGGGGAGAGGGACGGATTAGGGCCTCCGGTAACCTCACTCACTCGGCGAAAAACAATGCAGTCATCGCTTTACTGCCGGTTTTCTGTGAGGCTGTGGTATCACTCCGGTCGAGCCGGCACATACCTGCCGAAGCATGGCTCTCCCACTGTTGTTATTATTTTCTATAATTTATATTGCTAATAGCTTCTGACCCCGGCTTCGGTTGCATTACTGTAGATTTGGTCAATCAAGTTGGGAATCCCTCGGGAACAGTATTATTCTCTATAATTTTGAATATGGCTATGTCTTTTTCTCTACGCCTGACTTGTATGCTAAATTTCAAGATGATCGATTAGGATTTACTGACGACGATGACTTCCAATTAGTCGGACCGTGTGCTTGTTTAACAATTTAAAAGACACGATATTCTAACGCAGTACTAGTAGCAGTTGAACACATCTCATCAATAACAAACTGCATAGAAATATCTTTTTTTTTGTTATAGAACCACGTCACATACAAGGATTTCTTGAAATATTTGGAACAGTTCATGGTTCCAAAGGATCAGATGTACCAACAGATGGCCATGATGCAACCACCTCGACGGAATGATGACTTACCCGGTAAAATTGCGAATGTCAATAAGGAACGCATTTTGTAGGAAGCTCGTTTAGTCTGCAAAACGGAAAGTAGTAACTTCTTAACATTGCGAATTGTCAGCATCGTCGTAGTAAAATAGTGACTCACATGTTACCAGTTTGTTGTACGATATTTTACCACAAATAGGCCTTATATTCATGATCGCATGATTGCTACTGTGTTAATTATGCCCAGGATGGATCTTATACCACTAAAGTTGGCACCTTGCTAAGTTATTTAATAATCAAAACTCAAACATAAACGAAACATCAAATCGTCTGACGTTTCCACTAAAAGTGGGGTTTTTCTTCATTTTCACTAAAGATTAACTGCGACACCACCGACATGCGTTGTTAGACAAGGCATAGCTCATCTCGAATTACATTATCACCCGACATATATGGTGATTAATGGCAAGGCTATCTTGATTCAACTCCTACAACATTGACATCCTACTAATATTATAAACGTGAAAGTTTGTGAGGATGTATGGATGTAAGTGTGTATGGATGTTTGTTACTCTTTCACGCCAAAACTACTGAACCGTTTGCGATGAAACTTGGTATGTAAATAGTTGAAGACCTGAATTAACATATAGGCTACTTTTTATCCTGATATTCCCACGGGATCGGGACTTACGCGGGTGAAACCGCGGGGCACTGCTAGTAATCAAATAAAGGTATTACAAAATATAATATTTGTGTATCATCAGGGAATATGCGAGGTATGGACACTGACAAAATGGAAATGCGAAGGCCTAAAATGGACTTTCCGCTGCCTGCTACACTAAAGGGACTATCTGGCGACAAAAATAAATCCTTCCCGACTATGAGCGAATTTTTCGAACACAAGAGAAAGGTTTTGTATAAATTACTATTTTCGTATGTAAATGGTCGCCCTGTCAAGTACACAAAATCGTAAGAATAAAACATTCGGTACAGGTTTTATGTATGCACAATAATAAATTGAAATAATCAGCTTCAGTAAGGCCGATGAAAACACTGTTTGAACCGTAGAACCATCCACATTATAAAACAGAAGTAAAGGGTCAAAGGTCACAATAGCAATGTACCTGTTTAAGTACAAATTAACATCTATAGTAATGGTATTTCTTTCATAACAGCTTTTTAACTTTCACAAAAAAAGGATTTGAAACTGCCAGTTGCCAAAGCGTACGTATGCGTATAACTTTCTTTTTCAGTATGACAAGTAATAACATTTCTGACAAATAATGACTGATTTATAAATCCTTATAAGCTTACAATAAAGCTAGTCGGGCATCCCCGAAATAAAAACGTGAGTAAAACCGTATAGTCTTTAATAAGCTTATAAACTTACTTTAATTTCAAATTTTAATGACTAATCAAAACTTCTTTGTAAAAGATTTAACTTCACTGTCAACTAAAGTAATCGTATGTGTACATTGTTTCTTTATTTGCAGGCGCAAGAAGGTGGCGGTAACCAGTCCATATCGCCATCGAACAGATCGCCTCCATCAATGGATATGGACATGTCAGTCCAGGTTCCCATACTATCTAAGTGTAGACGAAGTCCAGATGCCACTTGCAAACATCAAGAGCAATTAGAAGTACGTTTTTATAATACCTCCTACACCTTAAACTTTAAGGGGTGGACTTAAGGCCACATGGCATTATCTACTAATAATCCTTTAGGCGATGCAGAGAGGAACAGGGTAGTTGCGTAAGGAAAAAGTTTCTAAGAAATCGCGACAAACTGATTAAAAGCTACATGATCAATACTTTGCTATGGCAGTGTCTTCCTTGAGTCACTTTCTAACATATTATGGCGTATCTGTTTTTTTTTATGATAAGCAAATATGTCAGCAATCAAAGTTTAAATATCGCGATCGAAAAAGCAAAGCAAAAAATGTTGACTAAATTCGTTTCAAAGTGTATACGGATCTTTTTTTTATATATATATTATAGGGGGCAAACGAGCAGACGGGTCACCTGATGGTAAGTGACTACCGTTGCTCATGGACACCTGCAACTCAAGAGTCACAAGTGCGTTGCCGGCCTTTGAGATAGGAGTACGCTCTTTTCTTGAAGGTTTGAAGGTCGTATCGGTCCGGAAATACCGCATGCGACAATTTGTTCCAGAGATTGGTTGTGCGAGGCAAAAAAATTCTTTAGAACCGCACAGTGGTGGACTGCCAATTATCCAGGTAATGGGGATGAAAGTTTTCTCGCGTTGAACGATGGCGAAACGTTGCGGTCGGTATAAGTCCGAACAATTCCTCGGAGCACTCCCCATGATACATGCGATAGAGAATGCAGAGTGAAGCTACATCTCTACGCAACGCCAAAGGGTCAAGCCGATCTGAAATAGCCTGGCAATCGATGATTCGAGTCGCTCTCCGTTGAATGCGGTCAAGAGGGAGAAGCTGGTACTGGGGCGCTTCTGCATATATATGAGAACAGTATTCCATATGCAGCCGAACCTGCGCCTTATAAAGTTGTAGGCGGTGGGCCGGGGTGAAATACTGTCTCGATCTATTCAGCACACCAAGTTTCTTCGAGGCTAATTTGGCCTTACCCTCCAAGTGACCGCGAAACTGGACTTCGCTCGATATATCGACACCAAGGATTCCGATGCTGGCTGTGGCAGTCAGGGAAATGCTTTCAAAGCGAGGTGACACGACTAACGGTATCTTTTTGGCGGTGAACGCGCAAACCTGTGTCTTCGTCGGGTTAAATTGGACTAGATTAAGTCGACCCCAATCAGAAACTTCTTCTAAGGAGGCTTCGATTTTAGACACAAGTTTGGATCGACTCTCAGTGACGTTTTCCCGAGAAATGTTAGCGCGGCCGGTATACAGGGCATAACTCGTGCTATCATCGCCATAGCAATGAATGCTGCTGATTTGCAGCATATCATTGATATGCAGAAGAAACAGCGTGGGTGATAGCACACAGCCTTGTGGGACACCAGCATTCACAGACTTGAAGTCGGAGCATGCACCGTCGACAACGACCTTGATGGTTCTGTCTGCGAGAAAACTGGTGATCCAGTTGCATAATTTCTCTGGAAGCCCATAGGAAGGAAGCTTCGAGAGAAGCGCTTTGTGCCAGACCCGATCGAAGGCCTTCGCTACGTCCAAACTTACTGACAACGCCTCCCCCTTGGTCTCGATCGCCTATGCCCACCGGTGAGTTATATATACGAGAAGATCACCAGCACCAGAACGACCCTGACGGAAACCGTATTGTCGATCATTGAGTAGCTGGTGGTCTTCTAAGTACCGAAGGAGCTGGCGGTTGACAACGGATTCCATTATCTTGGAGAACAAGGTGGTTATGGCTATAGGTCTATAGTTGGACGGATCCGAGCGGTCACCTTTTTTAGGGATCGGGTGAACTAAAGCTGTCTTCCATGAGTTCGGGACGACGCCGAGGGAGTAGGAGAGCCGTTAAAGGCGCGTTAAAACCGGTGCCAACTCTGGAGCACACGCATTCAGCACGATGGGAGAGATTCCGTCGGGCCCACTCGACTTATGAATATCGAGGGAAAGAAGTGCTTTACGCACTGAGCTTTGGAAGAAGCGAACTTCTGGCATAAAGCTGTCGCACCGCGGAATAGTCGGCGGTACGTTTCCCCCGTCATCCAAAGTCGAGTTGGACGCAAAGAGTTTGCCCAAAAGGTCGGCTTTCACCTTAGCGTCGTGAGCCAACGAATTATCTCCCATTAGCAGGGGTGGAAGAGATGGTCTACAGAAATTCCCCTGGACAGCTTTGGCAAGAGACCAAAATGCTCGAGTTCCAGAAGGGAGACCCACCAGTCTCTCACCAATTCTCCTGATGTGCTCCGACTTCGCCCTGGCAATGTCTCTTTTGAAAGACCTGGAGGCAAAGTTGAGCTGCTTTTTTAATACGCTGGTCTTTACATCCCGTACTGCCGCTGCATTTGCCCAAGCTTGGTAACATTCCTGCTTTCGGCGGGACGGCGTTTTGCAGGGTCGACCAAACCAATGCTGGGATTTACCACCAATGGGAATCAGAGAGGATGGAACGAAAAGCTCCATTCCCTGAAGCACCACATCAGCGACAGAATCGGCAACGACGTTGGGATCACCCGGCTTGAAGCAGACCTACCTCCAAGGGTAGGACGCAAAGAAGGTTCGCATCCTATCCCAGTCTACTGACCTATAGTGCCACACACGGCGGCAGCCTGCAACTCGCGGCCGCGGTGAGCACGTGAATGTCGCCGTACTCCGGATCAGGTAATGGTCCGAGGAGCCAATTGGGGCCTCAACAGAGACTTGGTAGCCGTCCGGATGAGAGATCAGCAGAAGGTCCAACAGTGAAGGCTCGTGACTTTCTACATCTGGGATTCGCGTAGGCGTTGCTACCAGTTGTGTCAAGCCATATGTCAGGGCGAAGTCGTGAACAGATCTCCCCGCATGATCGGTTTTGCGTGAGCCAAGCCATTCGGCGTGGTGGGCGTTAAAGTCGCCAGGTATCACGATCTCTGCGGATGGGATCTGCTGCAGCACAGAGTCTGTAGCCATTTGGACGTGGTCGAAGAGTCAGTCAGTTTCGGCATCACCGCTATGGGACCTATAGAGGCATGCATAGACGCGGGGATGGTCGTCGCTATCTACACGGAGCCACAAGATGGAAAGGTCCCTACCTTCAAGATTGCCGAGGCGGCGAGAACTGATATCGTCTCTAACGTACACGCAACCACCAGCCCTAGGAACAAAGGAGTGCTCCAGACCGTACCCAGGGTAGAAGAGGATAGGATGTGTCCGCTGTAGACGATATCTGCGTCTCGGTTAGAAAGAGCAAGGCCGGCTTTGCTGTTTCGAGGTGATGGTGAACAGCGTTGAGGTTGCAATGTATGCCCCTGATGTTGCAGAAGTCCACGGTGAGCGTGGCAAGGGGTGCCTTGTTATGCCTGCTCTTGCCCCTAGCAGATGTTTTAGGCGCGGTTGTGCCCTCCCCAAAGTACGAGGGGCAGCCTGGGCGTCCACGTCCAGGTGCACTGAGTTCTGAGCGTGGATGCCCAGAGGGGGATTCTCCAACTCTAGCGCAGCTGGTACCCCCCTGGGGTAATGTTCTTTTTAACAGGGCCATCATTGGGGGAGGGGGGGGTTGGGGTTTGGCCCTCCGGTAACCTAACCCACTCGGAGAAAAGCAATGCAAGCATTACTTCACTGCCGGTCTTCTGTGAGGCCGTGGTATCGAGCGGAGTCGAGCCGGCCCATACGTGCCGAAGCATGGCTCTCCCACATAAAAATCTAATCGCATATATTACAGTTACAATATGGCTATTTTGTATAATTTCGTTACGCAATTAAAACGAGGAAACTTGGTAAACCCACAGCCCATGAAAAATAAAGGATATTATTTTTCCTGAAAATTGTTCACTAAAACTAACTTTTTGTTTCTTTTTCATCCCGTTGTTGAACTGATAAAACTGTTCAACGGTATATCCTCGTAATTTTCTGGGTTTTCTGTATCCTACAAAAAAGAGATGATAGCCCTAATAGAGCTAGCAGAAATGTGCTGTGCCTCACCTCTTAAATTAAATATTAAATAACTTTGATTTTTTTTTTTTCAATTGAAGGAGCAAAGAAAACTAGTAGAACATCAAACGCAACAATTGCAAATGGCTCAGCAGGCACGCCGGAAGCAAATACAACAGATTCACTTGTGTTCCATTGAACAGGACAACGTAATGTTTTTCTTTTTTTTTTACATCAAAGATAGATATTTTATAGCATATTATATTTCATTGTTACTTTATTTCTCAAATTATATTTACGTCGGAGAGCCATGCTTCGGCACGTATGGGCCGGGTCGTCTCCGCTCGATACCACGGCCTCACAGAAAACCGGCAGTGAAACAATGATTGCATTGTTTTTCGCCCCGTGAGTGAGGTTACCGGAGGCCCTAACCCTTCCCTCTCCCTTTTCCCGTCCTTCCCATCTCCCCCCTCTAATCCACCTCTCCCGTCATCCCGCTCTTCCCCTATTCCTTGAGTTACAGGTGACCATGGGCGGCGATAGTCATTTACCATCAGGTGACTCGTCTGCTCGTTTGCCCCCTATACCATAAAAAATATTCTTATTTGCCCTAAATTAGTTTTCCACCAATACCATGACATGTTTTTGAAAAACTTTTTTGATAATTGTTCGGCATATTTGAAGACAGATATTTTAGTTTTTTGGTCTAATGGATATATGGAGTTAGTAAGTTATTAGAGCCATGATAATTTTTACCGTACTGTACTTAATTAAAAAAAGGTGAACTAGTACTACTGCTACTAAAATAAAAATAATTCTCTATAATATTAATGTATCGATCCTTCTTTAATTTACATAGCAATACTTTACTTAAATAGTAATAATACATATAAATATTAACAGGGGTCAAACAAACATGATCAAATGTACGATCCTCCCGAAAAGGACTCTGCCGAGGATCTAAACACGACGATCAGTGAGACGAGTACTGACACTATTGAGACAAGCATCACGGAAAAGGTAAGTAAAAATACTTCCATGTAATAGAATTTAGAGCCTGTTAACAAAATAAAGCAAATGCATTTTTGACGCCATAATGTAACAAAAATGTAACCAAGCTAGGTTACATTTTTGTAGTCTGCAGTAAATCTATACTAATATAATAGCGCTGAAGAGTTTTTTGTTTGTTTATTTAAACAGATTTCACAGTTTAAACAGTGACGTATACTCAGCACTTTGAACTTGATCGTTTATTACATTACAATGGTATGGTACTCATTACATTACTTGTAATGTAATTTCCATTCACATTTTATGTCACAGATGAATAAACTTTATTCATCCTCTTCGATAATTTCAAGTCATTTATATTATATACTGGCTAACCCAACAGTGTTGCCTGTCAAAATTTCAATAAAACAAAAGATCACTTCCTGTTTGCCTGAATTTCTCCGTTTTCCGGACAAATATACCAATGTTTCTTTCCCTAAAAAAACCTTTTTCAGATTATCATTATTTTCGATGTGATCGGAGATTATTATCATAGAAAATATAAAATAAGTTAAATCGGTCCAGCCGTTGTCAACCAGCATTTAATTTTATTTATAAAGATTACTTTCGTTATTCGCCGAAACAACCAAAGGTCTATTTATCTTCTTGAACACAGAAAATTGTTTTAGCAGAACCAGTTTTCCATGAGAAGATCAGAAAAGAGACATAGCGTTGCAGCTACTTATTTGGCAGCTGCCACTGCAGCCTTAGCTGGATCCCGAAGGCAGGTGTTTAGATCATACTCTCACTATTCTATCTTTTTTATTACTTAATATAATTTAGCAGTTTAGCCGTAAATCAAGCTTCGCTATAAACTTATTATAACCATAATATTTTTAGCAAAGCCCTTCTGTAACTGTAATGTAAATAGTGTAAGTTTTTTAAGGAAAACACAGAACTAGGTTTTGTGACTCTGTGCTTTACCTTAAATATAGTTTACAATGCTAACGAGTAATATTATTAAATACAAATGTAAGTTTTTTTCGCTTTCATACTTTAACTATTCAACCGATTGTCGTGATACTTGGTATACACGTTGTCATACAGTAAAAGACATAGAGAATAGCTGTACCTTTCATCTAGAAAATAAGTACTGTAAAATAAGTACTGACTTCATCTCAGAAGTGAAAACATAACTGTCACATCTGTCATCTGAGCGTGACGGTCACGCGAGTTCAGTGCTTTTTCCCCATACCAAAAGTGTCCAACGTGCCTAAAGAAGTTTTCACTTTAAAAAACTTTTAGACTGTCCCTGAATCGATTGACAAAATCTACATAAATGCGAAAAAAACCGCGGGCATAAGGTAGTGGAAAATAAGTTCCAACTGATGTACCTAATGATTAGCACACATACATCTCTCATACTCTTCGACTAAGTATACGTCAACGTACTAATTATGAAGTAACAAATACAGGGGATCTCAAAGCCCTTCGGGTCCTCGTCCACAAACGCCAATAAACATGTCACGAACAGAGCCAATACAACGACCAAATCCGCTACTCTCACAAAACAACATTTGCAGTCCAGAGATATCGCTCTTCAACCAGTCTAAGGAGTCACTTGCTAAGATGAACATGTAAGTTAATATTTGGCTGAGTTTATAATCATAGGTGTCAATAAACAGTACACATGTCCTTTGGGCCATAAACTGAGTACGCTTTTTAATTTAATCCTGAATAACTTTACCATTCATTGCAGTCAAAAATCTAATAATTAATATTGTGAGTTTTGTACCAAAAAAAAAGTTTTATTAAGTCATGCTTAAAAACGTTTTATAAGTTAACTGTGAAATCTTATTTTTAAAAAAATTACTGTACTACCCTAGACAAGTTAATTAAGTTATTTAATAATTCTATAGAAAAAAACCGACTTCAACAAAAAAACATTCCATAAAAGACTTATATATGGTTTTCTCATGGATGCCATTGTCAGAACGGGACCAAATTGAAATGGGACAACACGGGAAGCCACCAGCTTTCAAATAAAAAAAGAATCATCAAAATCGGTTCACCCAGTCGAAAGTTCTGAGATAACAAACATAAAAAAAAACAGTCGAATTGAAAACCTCCTCCTTTTTTGAAGTCGGTTAAAAAAATTGCCTATTTAATTTAAATTTAAAATGGTACAACAATTGCTACTTATCTTTCTATAAAAAAATATTATTACTTATTTACTTCACTTGCAAAAGGACCTAATTTCAAACAGACTTTTACCTGAACAGTATCAGTTTTGTGTCCAAAAAGATTTTCTTTACTGTACAAAAGTTTATTTGCAAAAGTTTTGCAAGTAAATAAGCAATAATATTTCATAAATTTATTTTTTGTATATTTATTTAAAATGTATCACAAAATGTCATTCTACATGAACAAACAAAAAATTTAGTAAATATTGTAAAAACTCTACATTAAAATGGCGCCATCTGTGAAAATTGCCCGTATTAATATAATATATGGATAATTAGTAAACAATCAACATCAAAGTACAGTAGTATCGCACAAAACCCTCAGATGGCGTAAATTAAATAAATCAACTCGATGGAACAGAATAGTAGGTTTATGAGAAAAAGAGAGAGCGAGAGACAGAGAGATGAGATGACTACAAAGATAATAATAAGAAATTAGAAGGTTACAAAGTTACTCGATTCTTTAGGGAAAGTGGAAATAGTTCCAAAAATTATCTTTCTCCTGACTTAATTAGTCTGACCTGTTGGTCTATTGGTTAGTTATCCTGAACCTGCTGAACCAAAGGTCGTAGGTTCGATTCCCACCCAGGAGAAATAATTGTGTGATGAGCATGATTACTTGTTCTGTGTCTGGGTGTAATTTATCCATAACATTTATGTATTTAGAAATATATAAGTATGTTTATCAGCAGTCTGGTTACCATAAGACAGGCTCTGCCTAGGTTGGGATCAGACAGCCGTGTGTGAAATGTGTCAAGTTTTTATTACTTAATTCCATTATTAAATACATAATATAACCATGGCAGATATTATATGAGAGACGCTCTCTTTTGGTTAGCCATTCTTTTACCAAAACTTCGATTACATCTTTTGTTGTTTTTCAATACAATTTTTATATTCAATAATTAAATAACACAATAGCTCCTCGGTGTTCGACATTGCAGGATAGTATGAGTAAGTTTAACGTATATCATCGAAGTCGAGCCGAGTAAGTATCCGTAATTTCAAAACAGCGAGTATAAAGCTCGTACGTCTATAAGCCGCTTCAGGAAAATCTGTTTTTTAACGTAGTCTACTATTAAATAGTCGGCTTGAGACATAATTTATTTTTGTTTTTATTCTTAATCCTTTTAAAACGTGTAGTGTACTAACGGACTGAATAACTTTGTTATCAGGAACAAATTGTCTACGTCTATACTGGGCCCATCTAACAAGAACTACAACGCAGAAGGCTCCTTGTTCAACTGGGACAGAGAAACTGTCTTAGTTTTTGGTGGAATAGATCCTCACACGACTTACGGGATTACAGGGAACACTGGAAAGTATATTTATAGGTAAACAGTTGTATTGTATGTAACATACCAAACATGATCATAAATATGTCAACGTGCTTTTAATTAAAAAATTTATAAAATATTATTATTGGATTGATGGATGATTGGTTACATGGATCTTTGTGTGGATCGCGTATAAAATATGTCTCTTGGATTAAATTGAATCCTATTCGACAAGCGCCCTGAAGCATACACTGAAATCCACAGACCATTTTTGATAGACCAGATACATTTTTGTCTGCTTCTATTATAAAACTTTTAAATAACAACTGTGTGCTATGATGTTTGATAAGTCTGCCTGCTTAACTGCTTGCCTAACTTGCAAGTGCATATGACAATAATATAACAATAATATTAATTTCCTTTATTTTCCTCACATAACAAGCTCTTTACAGTTACATGCATACATCTACAACTAAAATTTTAGTGCAATCTAGTACATGTGACGAGCTGGTGTCTGAAATAGATTGGATCCTGTATTACAGATCACCAGGTCCCCGCCCCAGAGTGACAGATTAACATTAACATTTTCAATACAAAAATTGCAGAGAACCTACTTTTTGTTTTTTAACCTACTAGTAGTTTCCCCTTTCAGGTTTGATCCAGTAACGAATGTTTGGGACTACGTTGGAGACCTTCCAGAGCCAAGACATCATCATTCAGTAGCTTTCCTAAGAGGGCGCGTTTATCTTGTGGGTTAGAACTTATAGCTAAACATAATTTGTACCATACTCTGAATACCCTACTTCCTTACTAAAATCGATCTTAATATTGAAGTCCTAAGCTCTCCTCGCTTTAGTATGTATTTATTAGGTTTAATGTATAAAACTGCCATCCAATTAGGCTTTATGACACGACAAACGGTATGCCCCGAATGTGGTCCTGGTTTAACAGTTGGATACATATTTTTCCATTCAAATAGTCCAGAATTTTTCAGATACGTGCAGAGGTTTGCCCTCTATATTTACTTTTATCAGCAAACTAGGACACGGTTCACCTGATATTAAATGTTACGGGTATTCGCGTGTTACACACCCTCTAAGTTTGTCAGTCAATCAAATCATTTAAGAGTTAATGAAGTACAGTACTATGACAAAGGGCACTTACATGACATTTTATGACAGATTTGGCTATAGACAACATTTTTTTCAGGTGGTGCAGATCCCAGGGACGATGATATACGAGGAAAGTCAGTCGTTGTGTCGACGGTGTGGAGTTTCGAGCCGGTGTCTCGTTCATGGTACAGTGAAAATGGTCTCATGACGCCAAGGAAGAACTTCGGACTGGTTGTCCATCGTATGGCTATGTACGCTATTGGAGGGCAGGATAAAAAAGGAAGGTATGGTCACCTTCTTAATTTGGAGTCCATATAATAATATTATCATTTAAGAATCGACCTAAATATCACAAACCAAAAACATCATTTTTGGTTGTTAATATTTAGGTCAATTAAAATTTTCTTTTAATTCAAACTATTTATATTTTAGGAGTGAACTGATTTTCTTGTATCTGTATCGTAAAATCCTTGTAAAAGTTTCATACAAAGCTTATATTCTGGGTCAGATTCGCTCCAGGAGGTATTACGCCGCAATAATCTCTTGAGAATTTGAACAAAACTAAATCGATATCGAGTGAAGTAAGTGTAAGGAGTTTGTATCTAGGTCGTGAAATAGCCATAATGCTCCCATAAGCATAGTAGTTATGAAAAGTCATGCCACTGATCTGTGGATTTCGGTGGTCAGTTGGTAATCGCCTCGTGAATAGTCCGTAATAGTAGAAGAACCGCTGGAAAGTACTGGAAAAGTACCAGAAACAGAACACCGCGGTTAACTAGCTACTAACTTGAATCGAATTTCTTCATATGAGTAGAATGACCATACTTACACCTGTATTCACAAACAATGCTATGGAGACTCACAGTATGCCCAGACGCGTAGAGTCGGCAATTTCAATTCTTAAACACTGCTTGAGGGATGGATGCGTTCTTTAAAAGGTACCCTCGGGAAAAATATACGCATAGCGTCGGTAGGAGCGACAGTTGATGAAAATTGCGGTTTGATATCATACTTTTAATTGAGCAGTGGACAATAACTACAAGAAAATTAATTCAAGACTTACAAAATCTTCAATTACTCCAATGAAGAAGAATTTAGAAGAGGCTATAGATTTGCAAAGAGTACTGCCCTTTTTGTACTCTTACAGCTTATTAATTTAAATCTAATAAAATTAACCAAAAGGAGCTTTCCAGTGCCGCCTAATTACTTGGGGGCCATAAGATTTTAATTTTTCTTTTTGTAAATGATGAAGTTCTTTTCAATATTCTAACATATTCTTTTCTCTTTCTATAAATATTTTATACCTCTGCATTCTTATAGAATGTTCATACTACGCCCTTTTTTTTCTGGCACACAATAAGTACCACACGATATTAATACGAGAGCCTTCGACCAAAACGATGTCTCATCGTTTTACGGCCAAAACCGTAGATTCTGACAATAAGAGTCTGAACTCAATCGAAAAATTAATCTGAACTCGAACTAGGTGTGCAGTACCGGCCAGCGTCACATGTTAAATCAAAAGTCAAAAATTTAACCGAATTGTCTCACAGCAGCCTATTGAAAACAAATTTCAACCTTTTTTATGAAATTAGTATTTTTGGAATCAAAACAACAAAATCTATCAATTTTATACAGTTTTGGAATTTTGGTCATGGGCTCTCGTCTCGTCTTGTATTTACGTCACGCCGTCGTACGCACATGTTCTGTCAGTCAAATACTGGAGCGACCTGAGCAACGGAAATGGACCAATCACAGATCAGTCTTCGACGCAGTGCGTTCGTTTAGCAAAGGGTATGGTAACTTAAGTTTAATTTTTGAATGAAAAGGCTGGCCACAACGTATGCTATAAGAAATTCCTTATTTAGAGCGTTATTGGTTCCACAGAGACCAAAGTATTGTTTGTGAATACGGGTGTTAATTCCATGTTGCGGGTCAGGGTTGGTAACGTGCAAGTGACACTACTGAGATAGCGAGCATACGGGTAAATGATTACCATCCCGCTTGATGGTAAGTGGTTGTTAGTTGGGAATACTTGCTAAAATTTTTCAGTATCCGAAAATGTATAAGTAAATATTTAAAAATATCATGATATATATATACATAAAATGTCTCAAATATCCGATACATTAATGAAAGATAACAATGGCAGAACCAAAGCAATACAATGAGATTCCGAAAAACTAGTAACAATAATCCAGATCTTTTTTCCGAGAAGTCCATCAATCGAGTCATGAATTTGATTTTTATTTTTGTTTCAGAGTACTTCGGTCAGTGGAGAAGTTTGATCCAAAGACAGGATCCTGGACAGAAGTCCGATCTATGATCATTGCGCGCATGGCAGTAGCATGCGCCAAGTACCGCGAGTACATTTGGGTGGCTGGAGGCATGACAGGGGAGAAGAAGAAGCCCGTCTGCAAGATTGTAGAATGTTACAACTCTAAGACTAACGAGTAAGTGATTAGGTATTGCTGAATCAAGAGCTTAAATCATGAATACTTGCACAACATCTAGAAAGACAATCGGGAAAAAAATAATAGAATACTACTATAGAGAGACTTCTATATTCTTTCCGCTACAGAGAGAGTTGAGTATTTGCAACAGCGGAAGTCAACTTTTATACTGCAGACGTACTACGTACTGAGCGCGTTTCCTGATGGTGGCACTTGCGTTAGTCTGTTGCGTGCTTGTGTTTTTGTCTCAATTTTCTAAGTGGATCTATACACAATCATCTAATTACAACCTTATCTACCACGACCAATGCAAAAGAAATACCTGTTCATAGTGTTTTGAGTCATAATATTGTGAATATTATGATTGCAATGGGCTTACTACCTGCAGGTATTTTTGTAGAACCATCCACATATTGAAGTACCATTAACAAAACGATATTTAATAAGTAGCTTTAAAGACTGAAACCCGAAGATGTAGGTGTACTATATGTACACCCACAACCTAAATAACACAAAACACAATCTTCTGTACTTCTCGAATCCGGAGCTGGTATTCTCCTATAACCTCCTATAACTCTATATGTCGTATTTGTTTTATTTATACCCAGGGCAGCAGTGTCAGTGTTCAGTGAAATATTCCCTTCATAACAATATTCCAGGTGGACAGAAATACACAGTTTGCGGTTTCCCAGATGTTTCTCGACGATGTTTGCCATGAACGATAAATTATATATCGTTGGTGGAGCTGGCAAAGTGTCAGAAAAGGTAAGCATTAACATATGGGTGCTAGTTATAAAATATTTGCATATTCTGCATATGTTTAATGTTTATGTAAATAACTATTTAGTTATGTAAATATATTTAATTTAAACCAAGATACATGCGAAAGTAAAATCAACCTTTTCAATGAAGTGATTACAAATATATAACGATCTCTCGAACTCTTTCTCAAGTACAAATAAACAGTCTATGAATTAGAGTAAAATTATAATAAAATATACAAAATATTAAACATCAAATCCCAAGACAAAACTAAGCATAGATTTAACTGCACAAGATATGGATCCCTCTAGCCAAGGTCCCGGTTAACTATCAGTATGGATGGTAGCACCTGCCTTTATTTCACTATAAAATCACCGCAACTCATGACGATATAACTGCTAGTCAAAGTAATATTTGCAGGACAAGACGGCATGCAGTGTAGGTGCGATAGATGTGTGGGACTGGAAAGAACGTATGTGGAGACAAGAAACTGAGATGTCGATGCCGAGGCACGGACACGCGCTTGCATATCTTGGCACACAGCTTATCATCATAGGTAAAATCTTAACAACTCTTATGATAGAAATGATTTCTTTAACCAAATCAATGTACTAAGTATTTATTGAGATTCACACCTAAAACCAAAAAGATGTTCGATAATTTTTGTAAGTTTAGGTGAAGAATCAGAATCTATGCATGGTATATTTTTTTATTGGTAAGTTGCATCTGCCTTAGTTTTGGGAATGCTTTCTTGTTTATGTGCAAGAAAAGTTCCGTAAGAAATCATGTTTTGTCGTGTCGTGTCTTTTTTTCCTACCTTTGAAGAGGCTTCGACTGTTTTAAAAGTGTTTCGTTTAGATATACAATGCATGAACGTGTCAGAATAGGCATCTAAGTAAAATATTTTTTGTTAGAAACTTGCAAATATTCATATGTTTTTCTCATTTTTTCAATAAAGATTATTTTTGAAAATGTACCACTAACTTTTAGTAGATACGGAGTACAACAGATGGCAATGAATTCTACATTCATTGTCAAACATGCTATGTGTTTTAAATGTATCCGGCTATCATCCATTAAAAAAACTCTGTGAAATACTTACATTTTCAAATATTTCATAAAAACAAGAATAGGATACCAACAAACTTTATGACCAATAATTTCGTGTGTGTTAAAGAATAAACAGTGTTCTAAAATATAGTTTTGTAAACAATTACACATTCTTTCTAAGCTACGTGGTTTCTAATTAGGCTAGGTTTAAAAGTCGTAGAAATAGATGATTAAGCGGCAGTCTCGACTTACTACGACTGTTTAGCACGATATATATTTTAAAACATTTCCTTGTTTCTAAATGTAAACAACTTGTCTATAAGCAAATTGCTTGTGTCTACTTCAATAAAAACAGTTTCTTTATATATTATATTACTGAAACCTTTCTATAATATGTTTTTACATAATTCTGTTTCTTTCAGCTATATAAACAACTTGAGTTCCTTGAAATTATTTTTAATAATTGTTCACTATCCTCAGCTCTCCAGCACAAAGGCGAAAACTCCAAACGGCTAAAAACACAATATTCTAGATTACTGTACTTAAAATAAGATCTAAACTAAAAAAAAATATTGAATTAAGTCTTTATAAATAAACCATTATCTTTTTGTTTTTCCACACGGCTTATATAGATAAACATTATCAGTAAAACTTGGATTGATAATAGACAAGTACTCGCAACACATGATAATATCACTAATAAAAGTTGTCCTTCCCTGGAAACCGCTATCATACTCTATTGCCTTTGGCTACCTTGATACATATCGCCATGTTGTTTTGATAGATTTCAACTTTCAATATAATTTTTCAAGTGGTTTTTAAAGATACTGATATATCAGAGAATATTATTACACTTGTGATTTAAATGAGAATTTAAGAGCTCAGCTTAGAACCTATATAGAAATAGGGCTGTTGTATACGTGATATTTAAAAGTTGTTATCATTCCAAAAACTAAGAATGAGAGAGATTTCTTTCTCAAATTAAATCCGACTGATGGTAAAGTACCTCCACCCAGGAGTGCTGTTTTTTTCTGTTTAAATAAGGTCAGCAGAGCTCCACTTCCGTTGACAACATGGGCAATGCGTACCAACATGTTTAAAAAGTCTCAATCGAACGTTTCAAGGCTACTTTTTAATTCTTATGTAGGTAATAATTTATTGATAACAAAATCTTAACTAAAGCTGCTTGGAGCGCCTCGCTAATGACATGTACCGAAAATGCGTATGGGTTTGCCCCACGGGTCATTTGCTAACATAAATATGCTAACCAATCACTAATGCTAATGAAGGAACAATATAGACTTCTTTGAATAAAGGATGTGGTTTAATTTCGTCATCTGCTATTAAAACAAATGTCAGTGAAGCTTTCAATTATTTGTTATTCGAATAACCCTGTTTTTTTTTTTGCGAAATTGCTGAATCATAATACTAACCCGTATTCACAAACAACATTTTGGTCAGTCTGGAGCAAGCGCTAGGCTAAGAAAGGCATTTCTCATAGCGTTTGTTGTGGCTAGCCCTTTCATTCACAAACGATACTCAAGCTACCCTTTGCTATTGGCCTCCAATTGGTCCATTTGCGTTGCTAAGGTTCTCTCCGATGTTTGACAGAAATGATTGTAATTTTATTGATTTCATTTGTATAAATAAAATAATAGATGTGCACGCAATTTCGGAATCACCTTCTTAAAGGAAAAAAATCCAGATGAGTAAAATGAGGCGGCACTGGAAGGTCGATTTGGTTAATTTTATTAAATCTAAATTAATAAGTAGTATGGATACAATAAGTGGAGTACCTTTGCAAATCTATAGGGTCTTTTAAATTCTCCTCACAACTACTCTACTACTACTACTACTACTACTATAGTCCTCTCTTCATTAAATAGTTCGACAGTATAATTATCGATTTCCTCTTCGCTGCTGTAAACCATCGTATTATTTATAAAAACTCTCAAAAGTACGAAATAAAACGGCAATTCACATAAACTGTCACTCTCATCGACAATTTGCCTTGCGTAAAATAGCTGTTGAGCTACTTTACCTGAGGGCCCCTTTTAATGAACGCATAGCGTTGCTCATCCCTCAACTATTCTTCATGAATTAAAATTGCTACTACTACGGGACTACTATATACTATGGGAATAACTTTTGTGAATAGCAGGGTGTAAATATATTTAAAACCGCATTTAAAGATTTTCAGAAAATATACACGACAGGCAAATACAAACATTATGGATGCATTTCCGAGAGATTTGGATTTGATTTAAAATAATATTTTATGATAATGAAAATCGGATTGTTTTTATAAATTTACCGACAAAAAAATGGTTTGGTTTCATTTTTCGGAGAAAATCCATAAAAACTAACTTAAAATAATTTCGAAGATAGTTTTTATGGATTTTCTTAGTAACGGATTGAAAATCTAAAATAAAAAAATAGTACCATTTAAAATCTTTAACTTTACATATCCTACCTACTTTTATGAAAAACGGTGGCAAAAATACGTGAAAATTCAAACGGTCATAACTTGTAAGCAATATTTTTTTTTTTAATTCTTATTGTAACTGCATGTCGAGTCATACTTTTTTCAGTGGTTTAAGTAAGTGTTCTATATTCAAATACACCCTGCAGGTTTGAGGAAATTGGAGTTTCACTATGTAGATTATGTATCGTTACGGAGTAAAATAAAAAGAAACTCGACTATTGTGTGGGGTGCCGGATTACGTAGACTAACTGGCGGGAAACTGACGTATTGGCGGGAAATTTCCGAAACCTTCAAATCCTACAAAATTTCCTCACTAATCCGGTAAACGTAGATCAATCTTGTTTATGCATATAAATTGAACATTATTTTGTATAGTTTCCAAATATGATTAGGTACTGGAAATAGTTTTAATGTAAACAAACTGTTGTACACGTGTATTTACTGCAGCAGTAAACAAGCACTTTATTTGATTCAGACTTGGTGTAATCAAAAGCAATATTCCACAACAAAGCGAAATATCTGGTTCTAGAATTTAATAAAATTAAATATATTTTTACAGGTTTAACAAAGGTTGAGCGGTAATTCTAATTTTATAAGTAAACAAAAATAGGGGGACGATGTAGTACAATACAAAAAAATCTTAAATCATTTTCAGGCTGCGGAGATGGATTCCGTGTTGAGACTTGTAAAAATATTAATCCAAGAAAAAGGAACTCGAATATCTAGGTTGAAGGTTGATCTTATTCAGTTTTAGCCATTCATTCTTCAGTGAGGCATTTGGATAAAGATTAGTTCAACGTGGCAATACTGTATTCTGCCTAACCTAACTTATCGCTTAACATTTGTCATCTTCAGTCAATATGACAAGTGCAGATCAAACCGGGTTATGTTAAAACAGTTAAAAAACAGGTAAAATCAGTTTTTATCGCGCTGTTCTATGTACATAGTTATTTCGTTTATTATAAGTTACATGTTCTATTTGCTGAACTTATCAAAGTCTCATTCATGTTCTTCTCGATTTTTTACAATCTAAAATATTATACTTACCTACTTTTGTCATTGTTACAAAATAGATACTTTTCAGGACACGTGAATTATAACTGTATATGTAACATTGGTAGAGTCTGTGCGGAAAGAGAACCGTCGTAGGATTTTAGGTCGCAGCAGTACTAAATTACCTTTTTACACTGTTATGTCATTATTGTTTACTGTATTGCACAGTATTGTTTACCGTCGAACTATAATGACGTAACAGTGTTGTCAACATAATAAAAAACAGCACTGCTGCGTGAACTTGGTGGAGTGCCCAGGCATTTTTAATCTCAGGTTCGCTAACGATCTCAAAGATCTAGGATGCGTATCGTGCAAGAAATTTAACCGTTATTAAAGGTAAGGTGGAGATAATGGGGTTAAAAATAATATGTATTATAATACATGTATATGTATACATAATATATAACAATGTATGCTATGCATGAACCTAGTCAATAGGTAATTACATTTTTCCTATTGTGTATGTTGATTTGCTTCATGAAATATATATAAAACGACATTATACTTAAGTATGACAACTTAGTGTGACAGATATTTCCAAGTTCTGTGTGTATATCATGACAATTTATTGGTATTTTTCAATAAATATGATCGATCCATTGTTTGTCAGGCGGAGTAACAACGATCTACATGCGGGCTTTAAACAATGTGGAGTCGTTCTGCTGCGAGCGAGGCGCGTGGATCCGCGGAGTGGCAACCTTGCCGTCACCGTTGTCAGGCCACGGTGCCGTCACGCTCCCGCCCGCCTCACTCATGTGATATTACACATAAACGTAAGTCTTAGTTTAGTTACAGGGCTCGTACTTCGGACTAGACTAGAAATCCTGCGGATGGTGGCGTATGTGTCGGGTCGTTCGAATCCCTTCCATATGGTTGATCTGTACGATGACTGGCGTGTGCGTCATGCTCATGAACGGGTGCCGTTGGTCAGGGCTGGTCATCTCCGGACTGCTATTACTTAAATATGTATAGTAGTAATGAGCGCGTCTATTTATATGTAAGAATAATAGGTATGTTACATTGTCCTCACATTTACGCTTATAATCAATGTAACCAGAAATTTGTAAAAAAAATTTTTAAAAAGAGTGTCCCTGGAGTTTCTTGCCTGTTCTTCTCCATAGGATTTACGTATTGGAACAGGCTTCACGACTGACTTAGTCTGACTGACTTCTACTCCGAACAATTCAAAAAACCGCGCTCAGTTTCATATATGCCCGGTTCCTTTAATCAAGAATCGATTCGATTTCCTTACGGACAGTAAAATTTCGTCAAATTTTCTACGAAACTTTTACTGTCCGTAAGCAAAACGAATCGTTTCTTGATTACAGGAACCGGGTATTACTGTATGTGTGAGAACTTCTACAGGCACGTTGGGCACTTTTGGAACTCGCGTAACCTTCACGCTTAGATCACAGATAAATGTACAAAGATATGTGTATGTGTCCCTGTGTGTGTGTACATATATGTACGTTATGTTTTCACTTCTGGGGTGCAATCCTAGGACTGACAGGTTTTTTTTTAAAGACTCCCGCATTAGGAATACTCCTGTGTCGCGGGGGTTTCATAAACATTTAAACAACGGACACAATGAACACCCAGACTCGAGACAACTATCTGTGGATCACACGAATTTTTGTCCCGTGTGGGATTTGAACCCACAACACTCGGCGCGGCGTAGTGGCGAGGTGACCACTTAAACCATTGCAACATCCGTGCAGTCAATTTCCCTTTTAATGTACTCCCAATTTTTCATTTTTAATTCCATTGGTGCCCAGTTGGCGGCAATAGTCTTGCCCCCTATTACGTAAGTGGGACCGTATGATAGTTGACAAATGTGGGTTTAATCACCTCTGCTTACCCCTTCGGGCATACAGGCGTGAGTCTATGTATGTATATGCATAAGTGTTAGTCAAAATATCTACATCATCCTCATCCTCTGCGCCTACTCCCTAAGTTGGGGTCGTCTTTCAGTCTCACTAAGATACGGCTGAACTGAGCGGTTCGATATTATACGTGAAGCGACTGCCATTAGACCTCCACAATCCAAGTACTAGGCGATGTCGAAGTTCTGTAGTTAGACCAGGTTGTCGGACTTTTTAGGGCTCCAACTACCCGTAACGAATGCCACAGATGTTCGTATGGCAACCGAAACCGACGGCTTAACGTGCTCTCCGAGCCACGGCAAAATATCTACATGATACATAGACAAATTTGGTCAGCCACCGTATGACAATTTATTTAATTTAGTTAACATATCTTTATGAAAGTAATAAATCACACGTCTGAAATTATCAATTACACCTTTTATTACTTTTATTGTTTTATTAGCATTTGTGAACACGGCTAATTTATTATAGAACTACCCGTGTTTACAAACATTATTATGAAATGTCTCGTAATGGAATCATCGCATAAGACGGATAAAGCTATTCTAAATGCTATTCTATAATCTATGCTAAATGAAACGCTGGCTATGCTACTCATAATTGTTATTATCTGACGTAGTATCTTTGCCTTTGTGCTAAAGCGCACCGTATTCATATAAGTATTGACAAGACCCTTAGAAGATCACGCACTTAGGAGAATAGAGTTAGGTAGCTATTTTATATTCTAGTTAGCTCTGATTAATTATTTATCATATACGATATGTGATCAGGTGGACATCCCAGACGGCTGCATCGTGACTCCAGGCGACGCGGCACGTTTTTTATACTCTTCATCAACGTACTTTTCATCATCAAATTATCTTTAAGTGCACTGTGCCTATATTTTAAACTTTAAAGACTGTGTTAAAAAAAATTGTAGTGTTTGTGATAGTCTTGTGTAGTAAGTTTACTGAAATCGTGAGTGTCGTCGTGAAGTTGATTGTGGAAATTATTGTACACGTTAAATTATTCATTAAAATGTATGGTCTATTGTTTTGGCCTTTAGTAAATTGTTTTTATTCCAACTGATTTGTGTTATTCACTTCACTAATTTTATATATTGTACGTATTGTATTATTCACTTTAATCCCACTAATATTATGAATGTGAAAGTTTAGATGGATGGATGGATAGATGTTTGTTACTCTTTCACGCAAAAACCACTGAACCGATTGCGATGAAACTTGGTATGTAGATAGCTGGAGACCTGGATTAACACATAGGCTAGACTTTTTATCCCAATATTCCCACGGGATCGGGACTTACGCGGGTGAAACCGCGAGGTGCTGCTAGTAATTTTATATATTCTATGAAGGTAACTGGGATGGATTTAATGCATAATGCAGAATACCGGGTGCTTTGGCACATTGGGAGAGGCCTATTTCCAGCAGTGGACTGTTGGTGTGAATAGGCTGAATGATAATGATGTATTGTCGACCCATTAGCATTAGAAGGCTCAGCTCATGCGAGAGCCAGTAACAGTAAGTATACTACTAGCAGTAGTGTAACTGCACTGCATCTACTTGTATCTACGTCACGTATCTTTATTTCTCGTACTAACAAACCTTCCACGTAGTATATTTCATCACATTAGTCCCATTTCCATTTCTAACTCCGTTTTCCAAATTGTCCGAATCCCATAACATTTACTTCATAAAATACCCTTAACACCTTTTCTTTTTTACTTACTATAATCATGTGGAGATTCATCATTTTTGGAATCTGATCAATTTATCAAAAACGCTTAATTTGATAAGCAGTTATTTTTAAATACTGATAAAGATTTAAAACATAGATATTTTCAACTCTAACTTTTTAGGATACGGGTGTTTTGAGATGAGGATATTTTAGGATTAAGATATTTATGGACACAGTTGTTTTGAAGCCTCTGTTAATATTGAGAAACTAGGCCGAAACCGTCAATACCTCATATCCTGCCCCACAAATAAGCATCAATAAAATATTGTATTTGATTAGTCAATGGTATAAGCTTTCGTTAAGCTATTGCAGAATGCTGTCTTATAAATATTTAGTGACTTTTTGGCGGTTATATGAGTAATCTCGAGATCGAGAACAACTCCTGAACAGAATATAAGCCGCATATCTCCATACTTTGTGTTTGAGTGTTTGTTTAAACGCACTAAACCTTGGAACTATCAGTCAGATTTGAATAATTATTTTTGTATTGGATAGGTGTTCATTGAGTAAGGTTATGTAACATCATGGTACGACCTTTAGGAGCAGAGCAGTGTCCATTAACACGTGTGAAACTGCGGGAAACGGCTAGTGAGGCCATAAAAATGATTAAAGTTGTATTATAAATCATTGTGTTAATTACGAAATATCACTTACATATTATCTTATCAATACATTCGTACTAAGTTAGATCAAATTTACTCTTATCACTAATATCACAATTCGACTATACTGTTGCATTTATTGTTTTCCAAACCATTTGCCCACATTGTTTTAAAGGATCTTCGTTACTTTGGATGTGTACTACCACACTTCTCTGCAGACTCCACGTAGATCCCTCTCGAAACCATCCTCACATGGTGGGTAGTTTTTGAAGAAAAGAACGTTGTTGACTGGCACGAACCAGTTGGGCTTTATCCGACGAATCATCTCCTGGAAAAGGAAAAGTTTGAGTTAAATTAAAGGTCTCAAAACTTGGAGCTTATCCAGTACCTAGAGTGATAAAAACAATAAATAATACTTCTTGTCGGTTTCTGACGCCCTGGTACTTCTCGAAATAACGAATCTCGGTCAACATAACAAATACTATTAAAAATTATGATATTCATGTTACAATTTTCTAACTCAAAGCCTGCTGCATGTAATGTAGGTAAGCGAGAAGGGTGTCTTTAGACCATGCCATACAATAATACGAAATCAAATATCAAATTTTAATCAAAATGATGAGGCAAATTTGAAAAATAAAGGACCTCATACTAATTTGATAATCATATAAATAATACAAAAACAATATATAAACAGTCACTGTCTAGCTGCCTGAAGAATAATACTCGGACAAGTAACTCTAATCCTCTGTCTTCAGATTAAAATTACATTTTTTTTATAGAAATTTTGTACATTTTTATAAAAGTGATTTGATACCATTCGGAACGGGCAGTTATAGAAACATGGTAAAATGTGGTGAAAAAATCTATCTTATGATTAGATAGTTGAGAACATTATCGCTCTGTCCATGCCAACATTTTACAAAGTACCAGCTTTTATATAAATGATAGCGTTCAAACTGTTATCGGACATTGAAACTCTCCTTAGAGTGGATATACCTTTGTATAAGAAAAACGCATCATGTTAATAACCTAATAAGACAAAACAATAATAAACAATATTATATTAAATATTACTCTTTGTATATGATGTATATATGTATGTTACATATATATTATCAAGTAGGTATATTAGAGTTTCTGCTCGAGAAATATCTAGAAATATATCTTTAGTCGAGACGGGAAAAAAAATTTGGACGCCTCGAGAACTCGAGAAATTAATTCTGTGTACTATGTTAATAAAAAATCGAATACTGTTAAGTTTCCCGAGATACTCGTGAAATCCTGGTCAAGAATTCCTGTGCCTCGAGAAACAAAACAGCTCACGCACTATCCCTGTCCGCGGTAACTATGTTCTATATATTAATACGTGAAGAGATTTTTTGTATCCTTGTTAAGCAAATTTCGCGCATGGAAGAATGTGAAATTTGGAATACTCAATTTATACGGAGATGTGTAAAATACTTCAATAATATAATAAATAAATTGTCTGCTATATACATTATAGCATGTTGATCTGTCATAGTACGAAAAGTCTATACAATGGCAGTTTAGCTCATAAATCAAGGAAATAAAGCAAACATTCAAAATTGTATAAATAATGGTCGACTGTCGACCACCAGGCGATCTCTAGTATTAATGAATACGCACATCAATCAATAAATTAACAATGATGGTTCAGTACACTTACCTAAATCACTGAAACGGTATGACTCTAGCATGCAGTTACAAAAATTTTTTTAATAAATATCCTATATATGACCGTTCAATTATTGAGAAAATCCACAAAAACTAACTATAAGTTATCGAAGTTAGTTTTAATGGATTTTCATAGCAATGGAATGAAAAAATACCAAAATAAATAAATATGTAAGATTTAAAATCTTTAACTTTACACATTACACCTTACTTTTATGATAAACAGAGGTAATAATACCTGGAAATTCAAACAAACATACCTTGTAAACGGATAGTTTTAAAAAAAAAATATTTTTGTAACTGCATGCTAGAGTCATGCCCTTTCAGTGATTTAAGTAATTGTTCTATTGTCATATACACCCTGTATATGTATATATTGTAATACAATTAAACGTAATACAAAAATATGACAAAATTATACAAAATGGTTGAAAAGTAGGTCATTTATACTACATGAAACTAGTAAAGGAAATAAAAAATGGACTTACAATTTCCATTCCGTCAATATTTGTATCAATAGTTTTAGTTTCATCAGCTATGTTCTCTTCCAATTGCACTATACTCCTCGGGTGTAAATGTACACCATATATAGCAACAAAACTAGTACAAAACACAAACAGAAGTAACATTAACTTTGACATGTTTATGTTTAGTATTAGCGTTTAGTAAGATAAAGATATGTATGGACGTGTGCCACCGTCTAAAACTTTTTATTGTTTGGTGCTTGAATACTTTGCCCGCCTTTTAAAAGTGGTATTGTTATCTCCGAGATCCTCGTACTACGTCACAAATGCGGCAATGCCAAGCGGACTCGTACGATGTTTACTTACTAACAACGATTCACTTTATTTACTTACGATGTCCTTTATATAATTTTACGTTCGAATCGTAATATTATTTGTAACTTACGCAAGTTTTCTGAAAAAAATGCGTCACTTGCCAACGTGATTTACGTCATTCGGTAATTTCTTGAGATACTTGAGCAATGAATGAACAGAATATATGAATGGGTTTTTTCTATTGTGTTTTGATTTACTAGTGTGTTTTTTTTTGCACGTGGAGGAAATCACGATGCTCTCTAATCCTTTTTTATTACCAATAGGTTGTTTTTAATTTGAATACGTTAAATTGTGTTTGTTTCTATTTGCATGTTAAGTTTGTATATTTTGTTTGCATTTGTATTAAGATTTTTAATGAAATTTAATCTATGCAATGGCTCAAAAAAATGTTGCCGATAACTTCTTAGTAACTTCTTAGTACCTTCTTAGTAACTTCTTAGTACCTTCTTAGTCCCTTCTTAGTAACTTCTTAGTCTTTAAGATAAAATTACCTTATTTTTAATACATATTGGTGGTAATTTTAAAGTTAACATTTGAACTCGGAGCATCGGTCAAGACTTGGACATTTTGAATTAGAAGACTATGCCGAAGCTTGATGTTATAAATAAAAACTTAGTCACAAGTAACTTAATTAGTAAAGAAATAGTGATTTGGTACACTTGCGCGAAAGATATAATTATGAGCAAAATGTTTGTCTGTAGGTATGTATGTATGACATGTATGTATGTAGGCTTATTAACGTGATATATTTTTTAACTCTGCGACTAGGTAATTCTATGATTTTAATTATACACCAGCCATGCACGTCTCTGCATCACCCAAAAGTTTACTGGAAGAAAATGCCTAGGACATTCAGTCCTCCTTATGCAATGTATTAACAGGAAGTGTAAATAAAATAAAATAAATAAATAAAATTGGCGGAAATCCATTAAGGTGAAAACACTTCCGCGAAAGGCTGTTTGCGTATAAAATTCCTTCGCAAAAACATCGTGCAGCTAAATAGTTACTTACATTAAGGATTACTACAAACATGGAGCACATGTTACTAGAATTCATGGTAACCCCTCAAGCTAAGCCTTCTATCTCAACTATTGATTTCAATGTATATTAATCTCATAACTCAAGAACTTCAGTGTGCGTATCACCTATACGCCGACGACTTGTAGCTATACACACGGGCCAGCATTGATGAAATATCGCAAGCCATTGTCAAAATCAATAATGGTTTAGAGTCAATAAAACGCTGGTCGATGAAGTTGGGTTTTTCCGTAAACCCTACCAAATGTCAGGCGATCATCGTTGGAAGCAAACGTATTGTGTTGGATTGATTCTACGACCATGTCGCCTGTAATCTTTAATGGCTCAATCATACCCCTGAGCTCAGTGATTAAAGACCTGAGTTTGCACATAGACTCAACCCTTAATTGGCGTGCCTAGGTGACTCACGTAAGCCAGGAAATGACTGGAACTCTCCGAACTTTATATCGGTTAAAAATTTCCTTCCTACTAAAACCGAAACTATCCTAATGCAGTCCCTAATCATTACTATCATCGACTATGGTGATGTGTGTTATATCGACCTGAATGCAGACCTTCTCAACAAACTGGACCGTATTCTCAAAAACTGCATTCGATTTATATTCAATCTTCGCAAGTATGACCACGTGTCTGCTTTACGTTCCGAATTAAAATGGCTACCTATTCGCCAGCGCCGTAATCTATGAGCACTAACCTTCTCTTTTCTCTCCTCTCTCTCACTCTCTCTCTCTCTCTCTCTCTCTCTCTCTCTCTCTCTTTCTCTCTCGCGCTCTCTCTCGCTCTCCCTCTTTTCTCTCTTTTACAGGTCTTTGCACCTACCTGTTCAAATTTACTTCTGCATCACCCCAAGGTTGACTGCCAGACTGTTGTTCCCGGACGACTCTCATTTTAAGCGTAGTATGAAACACTATGTGGTGTTAGTCGGTTCGATTCCGACACACCACCCAACCGAAAACCGCGATGGTGACGGCCCGTGGGGGTTACCACACGTACCAAAAAAAGGAGTGCGTTCACGTCTGACTTAATCATTAGGTACTGTATCGCTGCTGCTTTATGATGTTTGTTTTACATTTATCGCGAAAGTGGCCTGCTCTGCTATCAATTAAACCCACAGTTAAGATTAACCATATCTATCTTACTAGTATTAAAAAGGCGAAAGTTTGTAAGGTTGGATAGAGATGGATGATGTTAGTTAATAGTCTGTGGAATAGCACATAAGCTATCCCGGCAAAGTGTACAGTTCCCGTGGGATAGATTTCACCAAAGTTTTCACACAAACGAAGTCGCGGGCAACAGCTAGTACCTATTTAATGTAATAAAGCTGAACCGCAAAATATAAGTTTGTAATCACAAATAATATTTTTGAAGTGAAAACTTCTTTAGGCACGTTGGGCACTTTTGGTGTGGGGAAAAAGCACTGAACTCCGTCACGCTCAGATACATATATGACAGATGCGTGTGTGTTTTCACTTCTGACATGCAGTCCTACGACTGACAGATTTTTTTATATGATATTAGCAACCCGCCCCGGCTTTGCACGGGTACAACTTATACACCTAATCCTTCCTCATGAATCACTCTGTCTATTAGTAAAAATCGCATGAAAATCCGTTCAGTAGTTTTTCAGTTTATCGCGAACAGACAGACGCGGCATCAATAGCATACTACCATTACCTACCATACCGCAATATAATATTACCATACATACTTTTAAATAGTGGCAAACCGTTGCTAGTATGCATTGCATTCAAATAAAAAAAAGAATAAGGCTTCGTTCCCACTATGCCGGAAAAAACGCTATGAGGAAAGGCTAGTGGCTGCACAATTAATATGAAGCTATTAACATTGGCGGCCTTAGGGGGTGGCAAGCAGGGCAACCACCCGGGGCCTCGCTCTTGCAGGGGCCTCGCGCCTTCGCACAACCACACACGGAGAAAAATCTCTTTGCTGGCTCAAGTCAAAACTGCTATCTGAAACTACGTGGGAATTCTGGGCAGAGTCGATAAGCCGTTAAATATCAACTAAGCGATATATGTGATGCTTTGAAAGATTTAGCGGAAAATAAAACAGATCGTCAATTGGTTAGTGAATACCGTTCCACAGAAAAGTGAAGGAAATTGACATAAAAGTTTTGTCAATTTCCTATGTACAATTTTTTTATTGCATTTTTTATTAAGCATTAGCATTAAATATAGGTTCAATTGACATAAATTCTTCAAAGGACAATAGGGCCTTGCAAAGATCTATCGCCCGGGGCCTCGCATAGATCTATCGCCCGGGGCCTCGCAAAGATCTGTCGCCCGGGGCCTGGCAAAGATCTACCGCCAGGGGCCTCGCAATGCCTAAGGCCGCCCCTGGCTATTAACGTTATGCCGGACCAGGCAAGAATGACAGACGCGGTGGAGGACTTTGTTGTATATGTAGTGATGATTACAACAAATTTACGACTTCCGTATTTTTTCCTTTTCTTGTGCTGTGAGATCTGACTTCTTGCCAAATTTCATGATACTGGGACAAGGGTCCCTATAGGTTTCGATTTACCTGCGAAATGTTAAAATTTGGTTAAACCTTAAGCTTAAATTGAAATATCTTTTGATTGCGTAGACTTACAAGCTTGACTTTTTTAAAGCTTTAAGGGACAAGTATTTATGATGTTAATTTCAACTTAATGCCTCCACGGATTTCTGAGAAAAAGTGTCTTGAAAGACAGACAGACAGACCGCAGTTCCTTTTGAGGAACTTCTGTTCCTCCCTTCCGTTTCCCTAAAAATAACTGAATATTTTTGGTTAGTAGTTTGTATAGAAATTATTGACAAGCATCTGCTCAGATATTAACGAGGTAATGAATGTTCAGATATTAAAGGTAACTTGTAATGAATGGAACTTATTGACATTTTAAATTGTTCAGAAGTATTTGGTCACCATGTCTGCTACAATATATCTGATGGCGACTGTACCTATTGCAGTATACATATCTCTCTTAAGGGAGTCAGAGATTAATATGAAACCATCACTACGAATACAAGTATAAAACGGCCCTACCTTGTTACGAAGCCCATGAATGTTGTTAGTACTTTCTGATTGGACGAAGTTGAAAATTTATCTATAATATACATGTTTTAATAAGCGGCGGTAGCGTAATGGCTAAGGCGTCGGACTTGCGATCAAGTGGTTGCAGGTTCAAACCCCAACCAGTACTCTACCGTCGTGAACCCATTTTTTTTTTTTTTTTTTGTGCGTGTGGAAACCCCCTCGGGCCGTCACCCCGCCGGGGTTTTCGGCGGGGTGGTGTGTCGGAATCGAACCGACTAAAACCACACGGTGTGCCGTACTGCGCCTTAAGTAGGAGGGATCCGGGAACAGCTTTATTAAGACATCCGGACCCCCCCTAGCACCTGCCCGCTAAGCGCGGGCACCACCTCCGGGTAACAACCTCTCAATTAGGCAACGTCCAGGCACACGCGGACGCCACCTCCTCGCGGAGGGCCACTACAGCGGGTGAAGGGGAAAACCCGTCCCATCCACCCGCGGCCACACTCAGGGCGGCATGAGGCGCTGGTACGCGCGCCTCCGCCGCCCGGTTCGCCGGCGGCGAATTAAGTCCGAGTGGAGATCGTCCTCCCGGACCCGTTCCGCCGCCTCCTTCTGCAAGATAACGTCCTCACAGAAGGTCGCGACCGCGGTAAAATTCCTGTCGCTACCGGCCATGGAGCGTATGATGGCCGGTAGCGAGAGATCCCCTCCGATGACTGCAGTGAGGGCCCGACGCTGCGTTGCCCAGGCGGAGCAAACTGCCAGCGTGTGCTGAGCCGAGTCCTCACTGCAGTCGCAGTGGTGACAGGCGGGACTCAGTTCCCTCCTAGCGACCGAGTGCAGGTACTTCCCGAAGCAGCCGTGCCCGGAAAGGACCTGCGTCAGTCGGAAGGAAAGGGTCCCGTGCTGCCGCCCTGCCCACTCGACGAGCTTAGCTGGAGGGGTTAACAAGAATACTTGTAATGTGTGACCCACGTTACTAGGATTCTTTAAAAAAAAAAATTTCAATTTTGACTGAATTTCAAAAATTCAAATTCAGCAGTCTACTTATCATAGTACAGGCTCTGCCTAGTTTGGAATCAGACCGCCGTGTGTGAGGTGTCTCCAGTTTTTATTATTATTCTCTTTATTAACATCTATAAAACATATAAATTACATTTTTAAATACATTATTATAAAAAAAAAATATATATTTAAAAATATAAAAAATACCATAACCAAGCTATCGGTGGTTAGGGTTCCAGAGATAGAAACCTCCTCACAATACGTGCCGTGTCAAGAATGACTGCCTTCTGCATTAGGCCCTTAATCCAGCTGCCTAACGTGAGCCTCTGAAGGTGTTGATCGAGGCTCTTTGCAATCAACCCATGGGCTAATATGACTATCGGCACAATGATTGCCGAATCCACATCCCACATGTCGACCACCTCATGGGCCAAATCCAAATACTTCATTTGTTTTTCTTTTTCAGCCCTTAAGAGATTGTCGTCATGGGGAATGGTGATATCTACAATCATTGCTCGGCGCTCTAATCGGTCTATTACCACTATATCAGGTTTATTGGCAACAATAGTCCTATTATTATTATTATTACTTTTCAGATATAGTTTTCAGATATAGTTTATAAACAATCTATAATTTACAATTGCTCGTTGACATACATATATATATATAGTACTTACTAACTACAATATCAAAATCTTAATAAACTAAGAGCCTTTTTATGTAACACACTGCGACTTAAAGTTATACTCAATAAGAGATTTTAATTGATATTATTGAATCTTTCCAAGGTGGAATATTCATATATCGCCTCTATGAGCAATCATAACCTTTAATTATGAGACCGGGATTAACGAGACCATGTAGTGAGGTATAATATACCTTTGAATTGCCTGAGGTTTCGAACAGGTTTTACTCTGGCCCCGTAATTATGAAAGTGGCGCATTAACTAATCACAGTGATTAGTTAACATGATCATAACGTTCATGATCAACATGATGTCAAAATAATATTTTAACATAACTTTGGCCTCACTGATTACATACTAAATGGTGTTTATACCCATACAAGGTAGTTTCTGTATAATTTTCGTTAATATTAAACCTGTTAAATATAAGTAGTACTTCTTTCTATTGTAAAATTATACGACAAGACTTACGGACCGCAATTATGTAATAAAGTGTGGGTTTGGCCTATTCAATGTAAAACCTGCAATTTAAAACATAGTTGCAAACGACTGGAGTCACACTTAAAATAATAATTTAGTTTATGGAGTGAACCTTCTGACGGTAATAGGATGATGAAAATGAAAATAATAGTGATCATGATTAAATTATGTAGAATCTTTTAAATGATTTGATGAAAAAATACAAATACTTTTTTTATTAAAAGTTGAATGTCATCAAATGAATGTTGAATGAACTTGTAGAATTTACAATGGATCTTAATTTTAATATTTAAGTACAATGGACAGTCTTATCGTTAAAAGCGATCTCCACGCGAATAAATGGTAGCTGATTATGTAATGAATACATACAACTGAGCAAAAAATATAATAATATGTATATCCATACACACATACACACAAATATAGTGGAAATATATTTCTAGAGAGACGAGTTCAGAGCCAGTACCTACAATCAGAACTCATCCTTAACATTTATCATTCTCTCCTTCTCCGGTCAGGGTTAGGGTTCGTTCCAAGGAGGGTCATATCAGACCATGTTCATTACTCTGAAAGAATCCAGAGACAACAAACCCATCAACTGGTATTCCACTGCTTATCGAGAAGAATTATTCCTCGTAGATACATTTTCCTCGTAGATACTCGCTTTTATTAAGGTCGTCTGCCCTTATGGTTAAGTCGGTACTGGCTGTGTATACCTCTTTTTTTATTGTATAGGGGGCAAACGAGCAGACGGGTCACCTGATGGTAAGTGCCTACCGCCGCCCATGGGCACCTGCAACTCAAGAGTCATAAGTGCGTTGCCGGCCTTTAAGGTGGTAGTAGGAGAACGGTGAAGAGGGGGAGAGGGAGGGAGTGAGGGAGGGAGAGGAAGAAGGGGAGGAGAGGGAAGGGCTAGAGCTTCCGGTAACCTCACACACGAAAAGCAGTGCAAACAGAAAACCGTTTTTTGCAGCAGGTTTTCTGTGAGGCCGTGGTATCACTCCGGTCGAGCCGGCCCATACGTGCCGAAGCATGGCTCTCCCACGAATATATCATTTTAGATTAAATGCATAGGATTTTCCATTTCCATTAAAACTTCAGAATAAAAAGTATACGAAAACACTATTCTGTAAGAATGCAACGTAATCCAATTCATAAAAATTACACTTTCCAAAATTTGCAGTATCGAACATTCGGAAGCTGAATTTTCATTTACATACATAGATTTTAAGGATTAATGTATTAAATGAAATGAGTTTGTTAATATGCTTGTTACTTGATTCTACCCTAACTATTGAACAAAAATTTTGATAAAATTTAGAACACAGAGTGTTAACAACAAGTCATATGTGGCCTAAGATTCACGAGGTTGAAAACGCGGGCGGAGGCCACTTTATGATAAATACTTCATTCATTTCCGCGGTAATTATCTTATCTACCAGATACCCGTTACTCGTCTGGGATTCAGAAGTAAATATATATATACATTTTCCAGGAAGCGATCGTTCTATTTTTGTTTTGGTTGAAGCAATTTTCTTGGAAGTGTAATGGCGTTACTGATATTAATTGATACTGGCGATAAAAATGCGACATAACAATCCGTCTAAAAGAAGGACGATGTAAAAAATACGACAATAATCACTTTTTCTGTCTGAAACCATTTAAAAACTAATAGGTATTTAATACTTGGAAAATTAACTATTTTCGCATGTATTTTTGTAATGTGTAATATTTTCATACAAATTCTAATAAAAAGTGATAATTTTTTAGACAATGATTAAAAATAACTTTTTAATATTAAGTTTTTACAGCGTTTCGTATTTCCTGGCAATTTTTTATGGTAATGTTTATATTTTTTTACTCCACCTACAAGTGTTTTAACAAAAAAAATACCAATATTTTTTTAGGAAAACTGTTTCCAGAATGTGGGCGTTTCAGATTAAAATGGAGCCTCTTTTTAATCGACTTTAAAAAAAGAGGAGGTTCTATATTCGGCTGTGTGTATTTTTTCTATGTATGTTCACCGATATTTATGTCATCTATGGGCCGATGTTAAAAAATCTTTGTTTGTTTCAAAGGGTATGCTCCCAAGGTCCCATAGTCACCAAATACGGATCTGATTATGTTATCTGACATCACATATAGTGTATTTGTTCATTTTCATTGAAATTAAGCAACATACACATTTACAGTAAATAATGTTATTGTTATTAACCGACTTCATAAAAAGAGGCGGTTCTACGTTCAGGTGTTTGTATCTTTTTGTTTTGATACCTTATTCAATCAAGTGCAGCAAGTTGCTAACAAAATAAAAAAATTACCACCTTCGTATCGTATCTAAATAAAGTATCGGACTTATTAAACTAAAGTTTACTACATATATATATATATAATAATTGATTTACAGTACATTAGATTATACATATTATAATCTAATGTACCGTAAATCAATTATTTTTCACTTTTCAGTGCCCTTTGTTAGTGTTTTTGAAGCTGGTTTAACTTTATTTCAAAAGTGTTTATTTGGTTTAAAATCAAAGTAAATTGTAAAAGTAAATAATTTGATTAAAAAAAGTACCGCGTATTTTTGACATAAAAAGGTAAGTTTCCACCAAATTTCTCGGAAAAAAAAAAGAATTTTTGTGAGAGATTAAAATAAAAAAACGTAAAAACTGATTTTTCGATTTTTGTTGAATAGTTTGAGGTTATGTAAACAAAAAAAAAATCCTGTATGTTTCACTATATTTTTTCCCTTTCTAACACGCTGTTATTAATGAATTCTTTCAAAAAATATTTGCAGTGTTCAATTAGATCTAGATATAATCTATAACTACATATTTTTATGAAAATATTTTTCATCTCGAGCTAAAAAAATAGTTTTTACTATCTAATTTGATGTAGAAGTTTTAACGTCTGTATAAAGAAATGATTTACAGTTTTCTGACATACATTTTGCGATTATGTAATCGCTAAAAGTTTTCTACATTTTCTTATGTAGCTGCCCAAATATTAAAATATGACTTATAACAATTTTTAAATTTAAAGTTTTCCCTCAATTATTTGACATTCATGACGTGTTTACGCGTTAATGCAATTAACATATTATAACAAACAGTTAAGCAACAGAAAATTTATTTTATGGAAATAATGTATGCAATTTTAACTAATATTATAGACGATAGATAGCAATACAACATCTTGTGGCTTTTAAAAAATAAAAAAATCCTTTAAACTTTACAACGAAGTTCTTTTCTACGGAGCAAAAATTTATATTCTTTAATCGTAAAAACTCCAATGTGATTCATTAATGTTGATCCTATTTCTGCGA
The DNA here is from genome assembly GCA_963859945.1 of Euplagia quadripunctaria. Classification (NCBI taxonomy): domain Eukaryota; kingdom Metazoa; phylum Arthropoda; class Insecta; order Lepidoptera; family Erebidae; genus Euplagia; species Euplagia quadripunctaria. Next base: position 8,677,508 of record OY982564.1, on the reverse strand, counting down.
GGGTTACACTGCATATTGGAACCCATAAACTCGCCTGGAGGACACCGCTGCGTTTCTGGAAATATACAAACAATATTAATAAACTTCAGAAGGCAATATGAATTGCAAGAGACACATTACAGAAGGCAATTGACGTTATTTAATATCTAAAGTCAGATCCAATTACTTTTTAAAAAGTACAACTAATTTCAATGGGTCTAAACGTTTATAAAGTTTTTTTGCCACACTCTAGGCATATAAACTGAAATGATAAATACTTATTAAAATCTTTTCACAATTAATAAAGGTATCCTTAAAATACACAGTGTATGTGGATTGTAATAAAACATATGTAAGCTTACAAAAACTTAAGTTCTGTGGGGCTAAAATAAAACAAGCTATGACTATATGAATATTATTTATTTATTAGAAACAATTTCGTAGAGAGTAAGTACCATACACATACCATGCAAGCGATAGCTTAATGATTTGTAAATGTAACAAATGATCTACATCAAGAGGATCTCTAAATAAATAGCAACTCACAAAACATTTGAATAAAGTTCAATATTGATCGCTAACAGAAGTGTTTACTACACTTCTGTAAATATATTACAAATTCAATCTAATATGTACCTAATACCTAGGCTCGATAGTGCTTTTCACAGTAATTGCCAATGATCAGTAACGTGTACTACATCGCGAATGAGCCATTCCTGAAAGTGTGCTATTAGTATTTTAGATGTCACATTTGTTTGTTAGCCTTCAATGCATTTTTTTTTATTTTCACATCACTAAAATTTTCGTTATCTGTCAAATGTCACCTTAATAAGACACTTCCATGGCTACTGGGGGCATTTGTTCCGAGTTCGAATTCATCAATACACCATTGCTTAAACTTGGCTGACAGGCTAAAAGAATGGGTAATCCACAGTCGTTTGATGTTCTAGTTGGAAAAATAGCCGCTTGTAATGCTGGTTGAGCTTCATACTTCACAGCACCACGAGCAATAGACATCGTTGGTATGATATTATTCATCATCGCGTCGTGTTCCAACTCAGCAATAATCCTCGCATACTCATCATCTTCCGAACGGTTTGGTCTCATATTCGGCAATTGGACTTCATTATTTTCACCTCTTAAAACATCGATGTCATTGTTCTCGCGAGCTTCAAAAACTGGAATAGTCTCCTGAATATATGTAGAATAGATATTCGACAGAGAATCGAGAGAAAGTATAGGGTTCGGCAGTTCATTGTCATCGTCATCATAGTTGTTTACATCGATGTCCATGGATATTTTAACCGGTTCTTGTTCTTCGTATACTTGATTACTTTCTTGAGCCGATTGAGGATATTGATCAAGGCATAGTGACAACTTGTCCTGTTTAAGTAAATTGTAATCCATTGCCAGCACTCCTTCCACACCACCTTGATTGCAAGAAGTGTGGACTGGAGTATCGAATATTACGTCACTAACCTCTGAATCAGATAATCTTATGACATTGTGGTAATTTGACACTTGTGAGTCTTCAGCATTCCTGTTATCTAATCTTTTCCCTTCAGTTTCTTGTACTGCATCACTTGATTTTGCATTTGGTATAGTGTTCTCATTGACATTTGCAGAAGGTGAAAGCAAAGGCTCTATGTAATTGGTTGGAATACTATGAACTAAGCCGAAACTTAGAAAAATTGCAATACACCCACTAAACATTTTGGTCCACTGCTTTGTTGAATACTAAACATAAAAAAATAACTCGGTGCGATCAACGTAATATATTACATTATATGTTGATTCTGCAAAAAAATGATGTCAATGAACAATGGAATACGGGTTTCACGTTACCAAACCTAACACAATTGTGAAATATTTGGTCTTGCAATTAAATAATCCAGAGAACATAAGTATGGTTAAAAATAAGAAATTTTTCTTTTTTCTTATTTTTTATTGAGAGGAATTCTTCCGATTTCCTTAGATTGCCACTTCTCTTTTTACAGCCCTGTTTTCTTCTAACTTTCCTAAATACCTCGACATACCATATACAATATAAAAATTATCTTATCCTTTTTTTTTTTAATTCTACTGAGTTAGCAAACAAGCATACGCCTGATGAAAGCTAATCCTAATCCATGGACAGATACCGCGTAAGTAATGTAGATTGCATCGTCATTAAAAATTAGTAATTTAATTAGATTTTAAACACAACATAATTTTGTGATGTTTTCTACTAGGATATTATACAGATAAATCCCACTAATATTATAAATGTGAAAGTTTGGATGGATGGATGAATGTCTGTTACTCTTTCACGCAAAAACCACTGAACCAATTGAGATGAAACTTGGTATGTAGATAGCTGGAGACCTGCATTAACGCATAGGCTACTTTTTATCGCGATATTCCCACGAGATCGGGACTTACGCGGGTGAAACCGCGGGGCGGTGCTAGTACTTAATATTTGCTTGGGTTGCTAATAAAATTGTAAAACGATGTCGCAATAAAAATCTATATGGGTACATAAAATTCGTGTCACGTTGTTTGTTCGCGATAAACTCCTAAACTAATGAACGTTTTTTAATTAAATTTTGCACAATGTATGCAGTTTGGTCCAATTTGAGAGATTGGGTAGTTTTTTTTTATTTTTTTTATTGCAAATTACTTAGTTACCGCAACGCGTGGGCGGGTAGCTAGTTAATAATACATTCATTTTCAGTAAAGTACTTCTTTTTCAGTTTCGGTTCTTCCGGTTTGCTTCTGCTTCAGTTGTTAAAAATTCAAATATAACTTTTTCTTTTGTTTTGTCAAACATTTCCTTTCTTACTTTATTATAAGCATACCTTACTTATTTATATTCTACACTATTATAAAACTATACACATTAAAAACCTGTCACGTGCGAGTCGGAAACGTTTACGGGTTCTGTACTGTGTAAATGTTATATTTATTTTGTATTAGCCTACACCCGGCATGCGTTGCAATGCCATTTTGTTACATATGGATTTTTTGTGCCAGGAACTCTCGTTGGCGTCTCCAGAACACCCTACCAAAGTTTCATCACAATCTGATCAATGGTTTCAAAACGCATAGGGGATAAACAAACAAACATTGATTTTTATATTTATAGATATATCATTTCATGTGAAATTTTGACGTAGTATTATCGTTTACGTTTCCAAATTTTAGGTCCCTTGATTTTGGGCAACTTTCGAATTATTAATAGAGGATCACGTGGATTCTGTTAATATGATTGTTGATTCTATTAACATTTCTGTTTTCCTGAAATAGATATAATTAGAACCTTAAAATGTTTTTAGTGAATAAACCACGTTGTTTTAAGAAAATGCTTTTATTTTTGTGATGTTTTACAAATCCGTATAAAATTATGAATAAATATATAATAATCCATGTTTTTAGACCGGTTATTTTTCAATTTGAAAATCATATCAAACTTTGCTGTCTAAAATTGTCCTAGTTTTCTGTTTAACAATAGTAGGGGATCGCAAAGCGTTATTATTTCTCATCTCGTTTGTTTTTTTGGTGTCACGTTTGTTGTGGAAACCGAAATCTTCTTCTGTTCTGTATGAAGGCCCGGAGTATAAAGGTGCTGAGTACGAAGTCCCATGAGCCTTAGCCAAGCTTCCAGACACTACGGAGGGGGAACAGCTCAAGAGCAAGGGGATCCCACATCCCCCAGTATTAGCATTAGGAAACACTCCTATTGCCCCTCCAGAACTAATAGGGTTGGCTGCATAAGAACTCCTAAAATTTTCATGTGAAGGCTTCCACCGGAATGTATGCTCGGATTCAAGGCCTTCCATTGCTTCCCTAAGACTAGGATGGAAATGCGAGGAACCACCACCGTGGATATTCATATCATGTACGTCTGAATGGACTAAATTATGATGAGACCTGTGTGGAAAATTAGCGTGTTGATGAGCGTGTTCGGTAGAATCAAAATCGTGACTGTGTCCAACATTGCTGTGAGTAAAATGATGATCAGCTACATGCGAGTGTCTCATTTGTTCAAGTTCATGTCTATTATTTCTAAAATCTTCTGCAGATTTGATTGAATGCAAAAGTGCATTTTTATGACCCAAATTTGTAGAAGGAATAGATTGCTGACGATGGAAATGATCTTCAGCTTCTTTCATTTGTGTTGCTGTCAAATGTTGATGTACTTGGTTTTGAGCCGTTTTCATATCAATTAGTTTAGCTGTGTGTTCTGAAAGGTTATGATCAATATTTTGATGTTGGTGGCGTGAAGGAAGATGGTCCAGAGACATTTGGTTTGTAGGGTCAGCCATTTTCATTAAAGTTGAATGTTGTTTTTCCTGATTCCATTGTACATTAGAAGTCATAGATTCCGGGTTCTGGAAATGATCTTCTACGGCTTTCATTCCTCTTAATGCCATCAAATGATTATGTAAATGATCTTCACCAGATTTTATTTCTGTTAATGTTGCTGTCTGTTCCGACTCGTTATTATCAATGTTGCTGTGTTTCAGGGCATCTTGGCTTAATGTTTGGGCTGCTTTCATTACAGTCATTTGTCCACTTTCATGACTGCTATGTAGATCAGAAGAGATAGATTTTGGGTGTAGTAGATGGTTTTCCGCAACTTCCATTGCTTTAAATGTTGCTAGGGCAGGATGATCTTCAGATTTTTTCATTTGTGTAAATGATGCCATATGCTCTGACTCATTCTCATCAATGTTGTGTTGTGTATGGTGTAAATGAAGATCATTACCCCTGAATGATTCTTGATCTGAAGGGCCAGCTGTTTTCAATGAAGTTAAAGGTCTGGTTTCATGATCCCAGTGTGAATTCAAGGGTTCAGATACCGTGTGATGTAAATTGTCTTGCGTGGCTTCCAGTCCTTTTAGTACTGTCGTCACTTGACGATTTAAATTATTTTCAGCTGCTTTCATTTCTGTTAATGTTGCCGTGTGCTCTGACTCATTGTAATCAATGTTGTGGTGTTTTTGGAGTAAATGAAGATCGTTCAAAGGCACCTGGTCTGAAGGGTTAGCTGTTTTCAATGAAATTAAAGGTTTGGTTTCATGATCCCAGTGTGACTTCAAGGGTTCAGATACCACGTGATGTAAATTGTCTTCAACGCCTTCCACTGCTTTTAGTACCGTCGCTTGATGATTTAAATTATTTTCAGCTGCTTTCATTTCTGTTAATGTTGCCGTGTGCTCTGACTCATTGTAATCAATGTGATGGTGTTTTTGGAGTAAATGAAGATCGTTCAAAGGCACCTGGTCTGAAGGGTCAGCTGTTTTCAATAAAATTAATGGTCTGGTTTCATGACTCCAGTGTGAGTTCAAGGGTTCAGATACCTCTTGATGTAAATTGTCTTCAACGGCTTCACGTGCTTTTAGTACCGTTGCTTGATGATTTAAATTATTTTCAGCTGCTTTCATTTCTGTTAATGTTGCCGTATGCTCTGACTCATTGTAATCAATGTTGTGGTGTTTATGGAGTAAATGAAGATCGTTCAAAGGAACCTGGTCTGAAGGGTTAGCTGTTTTCAATGAAATTAAAGGTCTGGTTTCATGACTCCAGTGTGAGTTCAAGGGTTCAGATACAACGTGGTGTAAATCGTCTTCAACGATTTCCAGTGCCTTTAGTGCCAATACTTGATGATTTAAACTATTTTCAGCTGTTTTCATACCTGTTAATGTTGCCGTATGCTCTGACTCATTGTAATCAATGTTGTGATGTTTATTCTGTATTTGAATATCATTCAGAGGTAGACCTGAAGGTTCAGCCGTTTTCATTAAACTCAAATGTCTATTTTCATGAATCGTTGGTGAATTCAAATCTATAGATTCCACATGGTGTAAATTATTTTCAGCAGATTTCATTTCTGTTAACACCGCTGTATGTTCCGACTCGTTGTAATCAATATTGTGATGTTTACCCTCTAAGTGAAAATTATTCAAAGCTACTTGATCTGAAGGGTCAGCCGCTTTCATGGAATTTTCAGTTTGTTCATCAAAAGTTTGATGATCAAATTTTTTACTCTTTTCAGTATTTTCCAAAAGACTTTGGCTTGCCTCATTTGCTTCAGCATGGTGGTCATCTAACTTAGATGTCGTATTTTCGATAGTTTTTTGTGTCGTACTCATTACCTCCTCGTTTATTTCATTTTTAATATTATTTTCTTCCAGTATTTTGGCATTATGTAATTCCTGCATTTTATCATCCAAGTCTGAAATTTCTGTTTTTCTTTCATGTTTAGAAAATCCATCGGTGGTAAAAGTGGTACCCGTTGAGCTCGCTATATTGTGAACATCTGTAAGAGGTTCTTCTAATTTCTTTTCAGCACTCTTGTTGAGCTTTTCTTCATTGCTTGTAACCCTATTGTGAAAACCTGTACCTTGTTCTTTCAATTCCAAATCACTGTTTTTTTTAGGCTCAACACGTTTATGGTTCTCACTTCTCAAAAAATGATGGTTTTCAATATCTACAGCTTTCATTTCAATAGCTTCAGAAGCAGAAGGTGCAATATCTTCTACACTTTCTTGTTCTTCTCTTGCGTTTCCAAATGTAGTTTTATCACGACCTTGTTTTACGTGATTGGTGTTTTCTATGGATTGTTTTTCTTTGTTATTAGTTTGCGCAACACGCATATGATCTTCACTTAATGCAACATTAGAAACTTGATGTAAATGTAAGAGTTTCTCCTGATCATCTGCTGTTTTTAAACTATTTTCAATATTTTGGGCAATTTCAACATTTTTGTGAATGTTTTCGATAGCTGCTTTCCACTGTGCCCTTTTTTTTTCCTCCGTATTTGCTATTCTGATGTGTAAATTCTGCATGCTGTCTGAATCCCTCAATGCTGTTGCACTTAAACTCATTGTTTCTAAGTTTTCAAAGTTCTTGTGAATATCTTCTAAAGCCTGTCTCGTTATTTCAATGTCTTCATGTAACTTTGTGTCAGGTTTTGAATCAAGTTTACCAGATTCACTTTTTTGTTCTATCCTCTTAAAATCAAGTTGCAAATTCTCAATGGCTTCCCTTGCCATCATTATGCTGTGCTTCATATCATTTTCTGATGTACTGTCACTAATTTCATGACCAGAACTTCTCAGCATCTCCTTGAACTTTCCATCCTCATCACATAACTTTACTTTAACTTGTCTACCGCAATGCTCGCGGGAGTCAGCATTTGCTTTCTCTTCTTCAGAATCGCGATATAAGTGATAGCCATATTTTTTCTTGACGATTACTGGTGTTTTCAATGCAAAGCTTCGGCCAGTTTGAATCGGAATGCCTTCATCGGTATGAATTCCAGTATTAAGTGCACTAGAATGCAAAACGGTACTTGGTAATAACTCCGATGAAGACTTTTTTTCTCTCTTCACTGATTCAGGGATGTTCCTGTGTGCTTGAAACTCATGGTTTCGAAGATGTTCCGATGCTTCTTCTTGCAATGCAGGAGCTGCTAAGGCAACTGACACCAAAGTGAAGAGCGCTAGTGTCTTCATAGTGAGGGTAGACACGTTTGATGTTGGGATAAATCTGTATACGGCATTTATACTAATTCACCTCCAGTACATTTCTTCGAGGGACCGCTTAACAAAACAAAACGTGATTGTTTTAATTGATTCACAAATGCTGAGACAACACCTTCCGGTGCGGAACATAAAGTTACACCAAACATTTATTTTTATATTCTAAGAATCTGATTTACGAATATCATCGGTTACTACAATAGTACTTTTACTGATATCGTATCAATCACAGGTTTTCCTCAATATGAATGAATAGTCTTAGAGATTGGCACAAAGATAAAAAAAAACCTTTTGGTTAAAAATTTATAAACTCAAATAAAAGGTACTTATGTAGTTACATATAGATTTCACGTGTTTGCCTTATTATTGTTACTAATTGAAAAAGAATAACCATAAATCTTTATAGATCTTTCAAACATGAGTTAAGATATAGGGTATACCTGTGACCATAAACATTCCACAGTTGGGTGCGCTTCAACCACGCTTGTTATCCACGATAATTCTTTCAAATAAAAACCGACTTCAAAACCAAAACTATTCCATAAAAGACTTATATGGTTTTCTCATGGATGCCATTGTCAGAACTGGAGCAAATTGAAATGGGACCACACGGGAAGCACCAGCTTTCAAACAAAAAAGAATCATCAAAATCGTTTCACCCAGTCGAAAGTTCTGAGGTAACAAACATAAAAAAAAACATACAGTCGAATTGAGAACCTCCTCCTTTTTTGAAGTCGGTTAAAAAGAAAGACTAATATCTACTTATCATACCCACATATCTACTATAGTACTACTCTACTATCAAGAAATTGAAGATGTAAAAGTTTAGTAATAACTACTTTGTTTAAAAAAATGTTGTTGTTTATTTTGTTTTAGTAATCATTATAGATATGCATCTATGTACATACGTGTAAATCATTATTTTCACCTAATTAATATAGTATATACGTAGTAGGTCCTAAGTACTATTTTTCACTCTCTTATTCTAAAGAAGAATGAAAGTACTAAACTATAGGTATGGTTATGGGGAAACAAACAGTGGCAATTAATTTAAATAAGCCGGTCGATCGAAACTTAGCTCTCTATCAAGTTATAACTTCATACAACTTTAACTATAGTGTATGTAACCTTGATACAAGAGTGGAAATCTATTTCTATAAGCGCTTAATTAAAATACAGCTATATTTAGGAAAAAGACGTGCATTATAAAAATAACACAATAATTACAGTTCAGTGAAAGGCCAAAAATTAGGCTTGTAAAAGTACAAGCCAAATGTTTTTGTTGGACTCGTCAAAACGAATAATATGAGCCCAAACTCGGGGGATTACTAGTAGCCACTAACGAGTTCTACTACCCACCTCCTGGTTCCATCATCAGATCATATCCAAGATGCCAAATTATAGCATTGTCATCCAAACCAGGGATGTTATGGATATGAAATTTCGGATCTGGATACGGATATATGAATAATTTTATACCGTTTTCGGATACGGTTACGGATATCAGATTATTTCGGATTATCCGATAGTTTCGGATAGCTTCTGTAACGGATATTAGATCTTTAAAGAATGAAACAGGAAAATACAGATAGGTAATGACTTTAAATGAATTATTATGAAATATGTAATTGCATTTTGATAAAATAAATTATTAAGACTCCACCTCTATCCGAAATTATTCGAAACTTTTATATCGGTTACGGTTACGGTTTCGAATAGATTTTTATTTCGGATATCCAATAGTTTCAGTTACGGTTACGGAGTTCCATAACATCCCTGATCCAAACTACATAATACAAACAAAGTTTCATACGACAAATAGAAGTAGGAATAAAGTTCCAAGATTTGTTCAGATTTTTTTTAAAGGCAGCTCCCGCATTAGGAATATTCCTGTGTCCTTCACAAACATTTAAACAACGGACACAAAAAACACTCAGGACAACTATTAGTGGGTCACACAAATTTTTGTCCCGTGTGAGATTTGAATCCACAACACTCGGCGCGGCGTAGTGGCGAGCTGACCACATAAACCATTGCGTCATCCGTGCAGTCGAAATTGTTAGTTAGGGGCCATCCATAAATTACGTCACACTTTAAGGGGGGGGAGGGGGTTAACGAAGTGTGACATTATGTGACAAGGGGTGGGGGGTCATAAGCTTCGTGACGTGACATGTCAAAAACTAAAGTATTAAACACAAAACATTACCTGCGCAACAAACGCTACGCGACACTATTACTAAAAAAAATTTGAACTGCTCTTTTCAGTTCTAGCTGTATAATTGCAAAATATGTGACGTCACACTAGGGAGGGGGGTTTCTCAAATGTGACCACCTGTGACAAGGACGGGGGGAGGGTTGTTTGATTATTTCTTTGTTTAAACGCGCTAATCTCTGAAACTATCAGTCAGATTTGAATAATTATTTATTTATTGGATAGAGTATTCATCGAGGCAGGCTATAGGCTATGTAACATCAAACTCCGACCCTGAGGAGCAGAGCAGTGACCATAAATGCAAGTGAAACTACTAGAAACGGCATGCTGGTTAAATTTTTAACTTATTTTAAAAAAAAATGTTTGAAGATAAGATATACAATAAGCGATACAGAATGATAAAACAAACAGTCGTCAAATGCTTCAATGTGTAATTTTCATCGGTACTTACCTTGCGCTTTTGTGTGAATGCGATGTTTACTAATTGTTTATTTCCCGATTAGTAACACAACAAATGTTATGATTCATACTTTATTAAAAACATAATGTCTCACAATTTTTCTGTAGCCAAATGATTCTTGATACTATTCTTATTCGGCGCTGTGAGACCCCATATATAAATAGCTAAGAACACAGGGGTATCTTGTGAAAATCTAGAAAAAACACCAGTGTGCTATGGAAAATCTAAATAGAAAATGCAATCTTTCTTTCTATTTACTGCCAAATAAAGGTTTAAGTACAGTAAAACGATATTTCAATAGTGATCGTTGAAAAATCTATTGTTCGTTATAACATTACCGTGACTACATAATTCGTTTTAGGTAGATTTCGAAGAAAGTCTACCTATTGGTTTTGTACCAGTTGTCGAGTTTTCCAAAAATTTCTTCACAGAAGGTCTAGTTATGATATATATATATATATATATATAAATATATATACCTCAATTTTACCGACACGATAGAAGTCGCAATTATGCACCGATTGCTTTCAAACTTGGACGAAAAATCAAGAGAGCAACAATGAAGGTTGAGTTCGTTAAGGGGGGATATTCCCCCAAAGGAGAGGACTAGGGGGCAGATTTTCAAAAAATATGAAATCTACCTCCGCGGGCCTGCTGCGGGCCCGAATTTTTCATATAGTTCTTGCTTTTTATCTGATTTTGTTGCAACCAAAATTGTAATGAATTTAGCAATACTAGTTGTACAGATTTACACTGCATTTTATCTTAGCGAATTATGATATTTATATGCAAAAATACACTTTTTACCTTTACTACCCATTTTTAGGGTTCCCTTTTCCTTTAGGGAGATCACTTTGTTGTCCGTCTGTCCGTCTGTCTGTCTGCCAAGACTGAGAAAAAGTCTCAGGAACCCGTGGACGCATTAAGTTGAAATTAATATCGAACACATATGTCTGCGGTCCCTTAAAGCTGTAAAAAAATCAAGCTTCTAAGTCAACCCAATCGAAATATAAGGCCATTTAAGTCTGAGATTTGACCAAATTTGAACATTTCGCAAGTGAATCAAAACCTATAGAGTACTTTCCATTGACCTATTTCATGAAATTTGGTAAGAAGCTAGCTTTGGTAAGAAGTCTGGCAGCACTAGTAAAGGTAACGTAAATCGCATAAAAAAAATAGTTTTTGTAATTACAAACCTACATAATGCGGTTGGAAAGTTGACTTTGTCGTAAATTATATAATTAAATTATAAATATTAAATTATAAAATTATATAAAATAAACAAAGCGGCGGTAGCGTAATGGCTAAGGCGTCGGACTTGCGATCAAGTGGTTGCGGGTTCGAACCCCACCCAGTGCACTACCGACGTGAACCCACTCCTAACACAAGCGCTAAGCTTAGCTGGAGAGGTTAACAAGAATACTAGCAATGTGGTAACCCACGTTGCTAGTATTCTTTAACAAAAAAAAAAAAAAAATTGATGTATTTTTAGAACTGCAAAGTCAAGTTTGTCTTTGCAAAAAAAGAAAATCTTCGAGATGCCTGAGATGGACGTAGTCGTAGTCCGGGTTTTTTCGGGAAGAGTTTCTCAGTTAGTCGCAAAAAATAATCTTTTTGTGTATGTCGTCGAAGATGGCTGTATCGATTTAGAATTTTTGATTTGTTTGGAAAGGTATACTTTGTAGGCATCTGGTCAGGATCTGATAATGGGATCTTGGAGAAATCGAGGCGAATTTTCAAATTTTATAGGCACACCTCGTACATTTGCTCTCGAAATCACCATTTCTTTTTTTAAAGACTACATCCGCATTAGGAATTACTCCTGTGTCGCGGGGGACTTAACAAACGTACAAAGTACGGACACAAAGAACACCCAGACTCGGGTGGGAATCGAACCCACGACCTATGGCATAGCAGTCAGGGTCACTAACCACTAGGCCAACAGGTCAGTCAAACCGGAAGTTACTGAAGTGGAACTCAAGACCACAAGTGGTCACCGGAACTACTCAATAATAAGTATTTCACAGGTTGCGATTCGATTACTTTAATATGGTTGATAAGCAGTTTATACGCGTCACAATGCTTGTGGTAACCTACCAGGAGAACTCCTCAACAAATAATGTCCCAGCATCAGGAAAAGTACTTAACATTTTATAAAAAGTGATGAGCAGTTCACAAAAAGCTATAAATTGTAACTTAGTAAATTACCAGCAACCCGCCCCGGCTTCGCACGGGTAGCAGAGACATCTTCAACAATCATCATCATATTTCAACCAATTTACACAAAACCTTAACAAATTCTTCACCTAAACCTTTCTCATGAATCGTGAATATCTATTGGTGAAAACTGCATGAAAATCCGTTCAGTAATTTTTGAGTTTATCGGGAATAGACAGACAGACAGACGTGGCGGGGGACTTTGTTTTATAATATGTAGTGATAATAAATTACGAACCGACCCACTCAAAATCGCGATTTTTTTTTTGGGATGATTGGGAAATTAAGGGATGAATAATACAACGTGTTACTATTTATCATAATTTAGGCGCAATTGAAGTCGATGACACTTTTTTTAAAAGATAATTATTGATACGCCGGCTTCTGTCCTATAACTTCTACTCATCTCTTCTCTGTATCATATGGTAGTCTGTGGTGTTGTTTGATAAGGCCGCCAATTCTACAGACCACTAGACTATTCTTGTTTTATCAGCGTAAGTCTCGTGGGAATATCGGGATAAAAAGTAGCCTATGCGTTAATCCAGGTCTCCAGCTATCTACATACCAAGTTTCATCGTAATCGGTTCAGTGGTTTTTGCGCGAAAGAGTAACAAACATTCATCCATCCATCCATCCATCCATCCAAACTTTATAATATTAGTGGGATTAGTGGGATTCAGCCTTAGAGATTGCGTTACCAATATTGTACCTATTTCTGTCATAAATGTGTTGATATATTATGAATACTTCAGAGATAAGTAAAAGTGCTTTAACAACAGTTTTCCTATTTAGTAAATGCTCTACTGTGAGCAATCATGTATGTATGACGTTATTAAACAACATTTAATAGGTAGGTAAGCAGTAGAGTAGCATAAGATATTACGATGAAGGCATAACTGTTTCTTAGAACACACGTGTCTTATATACGAGTATGTGTAATTACGGGCAGTCATAACACTCAAATAGTCTGAGAATTGATATAATTGAAAGAAAGATAATAAAGTAATTAGTAACATGTAAGTAAACAAGATAGAAATCAGTGTGACTTCTGAATATAATCAAATCAAATCAAACCAATTTATTTGCAAATACTATATAGCTGTACATATATTATAGCTGTCACAAAATATAGAAATGTCCACTGCATTTTACCACATTATTGATGTGCAAATTATGATAATTTGCACACCAATAATGTGGTAAATGGATACAGTAAGATATAATAATTAAATTTGAAATTTGATACAGTGATACACAAAAAGGACCTTCCTCTTACTTTTTACATCATTTTAACACCCTTATAGTGGCAAACATTTTACAGTTAATCCGGTGGTAATGGGACCATACCATTTACCAGTACCGTGACTCCTATTCCGTCAGGGTACAAGATTGACAATTTTCACAAGTTTGTTATTGTGTATGTATAATGTATCATTTGTTTCTCGTAAATCAGTCATAACGTGTTTAGCTAGTTGCGCTTAGCATATTTGTTGTCGTTTCGAGTGTTATTGTGAAATTGTGAATATACACCGATTATTTGAAAGTGAATCGAAAAACATTGTAATGTCACCACCAACGTAAAGTGACACTTGGAATCATTTTAAACCAAAGACTTAGGGCCCAGGTTTCTGTGGGATTGTTAGCGTGAGTGAAGTGGCGGGCAGATGCTAGTTTTTATAAAATATCCTAAGATCCGCATCCGCATCCGCTGATGTTAGCCTTCAAATATCCGCCTCCGCATCCGCGGATGTGAAAAAATATGCATCCACAACATCCCTGATTTGAAGTAACACTGAACAGGATTATTTTTCCAGCTATAATATGTAGGTAGCTAGTACCACCAGTACATAACATTCGCCGGGAAAATAGTCTTATAGCCTGGGAGCCCCAATTCAAGTAAGGAATCCAATACACCTTCGCCTTTTTGATTTTTAACTTTATTCAATTACTTATTTTAAAAAAACAAAAGGTTCGTATAATCAGTTGTCCGTTTCTTGAAGAACTCTTCGACGAAGCAGCCGCACAAGGTTAGATTGAGGATAGTCTCTAGACACCGAATGATGATTTCCCTGGTGTATTTCTGGATAATCTTCCGATATCTTGTGGTGGCTAACGACCTGGTCTGTATCCATCCAAAAATAACTTCTTATTACCCTTGAATGACTTTGAATCATCACACGTGGTTCGCACGGAGTTTCAACATTTGTAATATCCAACGGAATATGATTGTCAAGCAATTTAGAACCGATAGTTGTAAATACGTAAGTTGATTTCAGAATGACAATCAATAGTGAGATTTTCATCTTGCTTGCAAATGTACAGATAATGATAAATATGTTTGATATAATTTTATTTATAGTACTGTAGATAATACGTGCTGTAAGGCTTTCTCGATTGTGAGGATTTTAGATGACAGCAGCACTTTTGTTCGTAGACTTTGTTTTTAAATAGAGAAATGAAATGCAAAAGTATGTAACTATCATATCAGCACGTTTGGCGCAGTGGTTGAAGTGGCCTCTTCACTAAACGCTACCGCGTCATGTTTTTCTTTCTATGCAAAGGATCGCGCGATGGTAACTCGTTATCGGAGCTGAGAAGCTCTTGCTACAACAATAGCATCACTTATGACTTACCAAAGCCCTCCCACCCCCCTTCTCACCATGGTGAATCAACACCAAAAGAACAACAAGCACTACCAGCGCAAATGCTAAAACTATACTGGAACAATCAGGCGGTTCCCATTCGAGCGTGGCAAGGTGAGTCTGCTGTGTTGTAAATTTACAAATAACAGTTCTGAGCATTGATTCTGTTGTGTTACGTCGTTACGTTACGTAAAACTTTGAACCCAAAACGGCTCATCAAATTCGTCAAGTTTGTGTGATAGGTACTCGAACGAACAAACATTAACAGCATTATAATAATTAAGGCTGCATAATCTCGTTACTTTTCAAACAAATGTAGAGCGCTGATTATTGGCAGTCGTGACATTGATAAAATAATAACTTGAGACACCTCATACCGATAGTATACTAAGTTTACGCCTCACACACGACCGTCTGATCCTAAATTAGGCAGAGCCTGTACTATGGTAACCGAACTACTGATAAACATACTTATATATTACTAAATACATACTTATTATAGATAAATTACACCCAGACAAGAACAAATGATCGTGATCATCACACAATTATTTGTCCTGGGTGGGAATCGAACCTACGACCTTTGGGTCAGTAGTCAGGTTCACTAACCTCTAGATCAACAGGCTTGTCAAAATAATATTAATTTCTCACACAACCAGAGAGATGTTGCCCCCTGTGCGTGTCTTTAAATGTTTTTTTATACATATTTACAGTAGGAACGAAATTCTTTATATAGAAGATAAAATTGTTTCTCCAGCCAGCGTAACAGACTTTGTGATTCAAAAGCCCATAGCCTAGGGTAACCACTTTCCATCAAACGTATCTAATCGCTTATGACTATTTGCCAACTACTAATATTACTGAACAATAACTCGTGACCTAAGAGGTGTTTGAAGTGATTTTGCTAAGACATGAGGTTTTAATTTGTCACTTTTATTACGTATTAACAATTTAATAAAATCAGTACATAATAACTGTGTCAAGGATTAATAATATATAAAATGATGCAATCGAGACAATACGTTGTGGAACGTTTACCAAGAATGATTCGTCATTGGCGGGTACCGGATAACACGTACTTCCAAAACATTCTCTATCACATAATTTTATCAATGTACCGACTTAGAAATTAACTTTTAACCAAATAGACAGGAAGGACGTCCACCCTACAGAATAGTGTTGTGTTGTTTTCCTATTCTATTGGGTAAGGTCTCCAGAGTTCGTTTTGAAGGAAGTTGGGTCGGCAACGCGTAAGTAACATTATGTGGGGACGCTAGTGGTTATAAGACGGGTAACCACTTATCATCCGTCTTATATGTACTTGTTCGACACCTTAATAATATAATAACCAACTTTTAACTACAACTTCAATGCGCCTAAATCATGGTAAATTGTAATAAGCTGTATTCTTCATCTCTTAATATTCACCCTTAGAGGTGGACTATTTTTCTTGAACCAACTTGAGTAACCACACAACAACCAATTCGATTAAAAAAAGAATGATTGGAATCGGATTACAAATAACACACAAAAAAAACAATTTAATTGAGAACCTTGTCAGTCTCATTATTTAGTAGCGATTATGATACTACTGTGTACAGTAGAATCATAATCACTACACAGTTTAACTCACATCTACATATTTAAAAGTAAGTGTAAAACAGTACCTAAGTGCTTAGATGTGAACTATACTACTACTATTATGTATTCTGTGACACGCACACTCTCATAATTAAGTTCATCATATTAAGTTTCATTCTGTGTTTGGCCAACACATTAGACCATTATTCATTTATGTAGAATGAAATTTGTTCTCATTTGACTATCCTACTAATATTATAAACGTGAAAGTTTGTGAGAATGTATGGATGTATGTATGTTTGTTAGTCTTTCACGCCACAACTACTGAACCGATTGCGATGAAACTTGGTATGTAGATAGCTGGAGATCTGGATTAACATATAGGTTACTTTTTATCCCGATATTCCGCCGGCATCGGGACTTACGCTGGTGAAACCGCGGGGCGCTGTTAGTCTATAATAAACGTGAAAGTTTGTGATGATGTATGGATGTATGTATGTATGGATGTTTGTTACTCTTTCACGCAAAAACTACTGAACCGATTGCTATGAAACTTAGTATGTAGATAGCCGGAGACCTGAATTAACACATAGGCTTTTTTTGACTTTTCATCCCGATATTCCCACGGCACCGAGACTTATGCGGGGCGCAGCTAGTTCTATATATGTGGGTTATGACTCGCAAGTAGTATCTCTGAGTATATGAACGTCCATCGGAATATGCAGCAATAATTACACATGTGGTACAAACTTCTGCTGTACATTGCCTGAAAGATTTTAGTAGACACTTTACCCATTGTTTAGTGTTAAACTACGTATTTAGTTCTCTCACGGGACCCGTCTAGGGTGAGACGGGTCAATGCCTGTCGGGGGTTGCGGAAGAATGCAATAGCGATTCTCGCTCCCCTGATCATAGGCAAGTAGTGGAACACCGGGGTGGTTTTTAGTCGGTAAGAGTCCGACAGACCCCTTCGCCTCCCCAAGGCGGAGGACATCCATGTAGGATCTTCCACCTCGTCAACAAAAAAAAAAAAAAAAAAACGTATTTAGTTCTCTCAATATGATTTTTTGCGTTTGCCTATTATACAATTAAAATTGTCGTTCATCTCATACATTTAGTCTCATACGTTTTAGTTTTCTACCGCTCTCACCAAGCTGTATATTTCAGAATTTCAGGTTAGCAGTAATCTGTATAAAACTCATACTAAAATTAATGAGTAATTTAGTACACGTTAACGACAATTTGTAAGAATTTTAAAGAGAGCCATTGGCCATATCTAGGTTAATTTATATAATTTCATACAAACCCACAATAATTATTAATGATTGACGTTTGCATGAGCGTCTAATGGACGCCTAAGGGTCGTGGCGTGATGTTACATAGCCTTTATGAATCTGGCTATCATATACAAAAAAAAAATCGAATCAGACTGGTAATTCTTCTTTCGACTTAATTTAGTTAGCATAGACACGACCATTTCAAAGACGAATAAAATTAACTAAACTAAGAAGTAGTAAATATATGATTGTTATTTTAAAGTCATCCTAAACATTTTCGATATCATTCACTCTACGTACTACTACGTATTGTACGAATGAAGCACATACCCATCTTTATAATGATCAACCCTTGAACTCATATAGGATTAAGACAACAATATTTTACAGAGTAGATAAATTCATTTATTAAAGCAAACGCTACAACTATTTAACAACTATCTTATATTATCACACGTAAATACAATATCTTAACCTATTGCACTGAAACAAGGTAATATCTAGGCGCGAGTTTGTTGTAAGTGGCTAGTTTTATGAACAAGATCCGACTGCTTTTCCAACCTCTCTTGTGACTCCAAAGGTTCATGAACAGCTTGCTCGTGGTTACGCTGCTCTTCTGCCAGTCTGTAGGAATTTGCTATCGCTGGAGAAATGTGACCACGTGATTCAACAATACGGCCTGAAGATATTGATGGTGAGCAACTGAACAGTAGAGGAACGTCACAACCTCCAACGTTGGCGTTTGGGAATATACCATAGGCAGGACCAGATATTGACGTAAGCGACGGGCCGTTTAGCGCCAATCCCGAACTGGCTGATGATATAGGTGAAAGAGCTGTACCGTACCTTGCCATAGGGTTGTGATCCATCATCATAGTTTGATCGCGTTGAAATTGGTCTGCATCAGAGAACAGTAACATTTCAGGCTCCGCTATTTGTTCATCCACGGAGCGGTAGTGTGGGTGTGGGACTCCATATCCGAAATGGGGTGCTTGAAACCTGTTCATGTTGAAATTGTAGGGTGCGACGTAGGCAGGACGGTGGAGTGCAGCTGCTGCTGCTGCTGCCGCAGCGCAAGGCGTCACATACTGGAGAGGGATTTGTGACCGTGGCTCCCTCAAATATTGATAATCTTCAGAAAGCTGCTTTGCGAGTTGCGCCTCTTCTGACTCCGTGTAGGTAGGGGCGCCAATGATGATCAGCGGAAAGGCAGCAAATGTACAAGCCAATAGTACAAGTTCCATTGTTACAATGTTGTGATCTCCAAGATCAACGCTACACTAATATTTATACACAACTTGCATTTGGGTTTTCTACGTCATATTAGTGTTCCGAAATACTTAGTTTGCAATAATACGTACCTTCATTACTTGACCGAGAAATTACTGCCAATTCAGATGTTTAATCTCTCTGAAGTGTGGAATTAGGACAGTAATACGAATGATACTAATATACCATAAACATTCACTATAATTAAATTATGTTATATTGTTTTAACAACATTAACCACATTTTAGGAAGTAAGTTTCAATTTTACTCGTCCAATCCACAAATAACTAAATAGCTTATTGTAGATACGTTCAAGACCGAAGCTACAAAACGGATAGGTTCACGGCAGGCAGCAGGCAATCATTGAGTTACGCCAGTTTTAACACGCTTTGAGAATTACTGTTAACAGGTGATGCAAAAATGCATTTATTTTAAAGACTAAGAACAGGTCACAAGGAGTTGCCCAAAGAGCACACTGTTAATTACATAAATAATTAATTACACGTTAGGTATATGTGGGTATTAAACCCACATCATATCCGGCCGTGAATTATTTTACATTGCATGTAATTCTATTTTTGCCTCTGTAACCCTACTATCACTACATATTATAAAACAAAGTCCCCCACCGCGTCTGTCTGTCTGTTCGCGATAATCTTAACGGATTTTCATACTGTTTTCACCAATAGATTTATGAAGAAGGTTTAGGTGCATAATTAATTGAAGGTTTTATATAAAATGGCTGAAATATGACGATGATTGTTGAAGATGTCGGAAAAAAACAATATAATTTGCTTCAAATAAATCAATTTAAATGCTTTGCTACCCGTGTGAAGCCGGGGCGGGTTGCTAGTGCGTAATATGTATATCTGAAATGTACGTTTACGATGGGTAGATATCGTTAATTTTTTACACACCTCATTTTACTTTACATTTTCGCCAGATTCGCTGGAAAGTCGAGGACCTGTTTGTAAGTGTAAAATGCAAAAACTCATACTAGGTGTACCTACTAATGCTCTAGTGAAATCATGAATCCTAAGTAATAATAAATTTCTTCACAGAAGGTCTAGTTATGATATATATATATATATATATATAAATATATATACCTCAATTTTACCGACACGATAGAAGTCGCA
Source organism: Euplagia quadripunctaria (assembly GCA_963859945.1). NCBI lineage: Eukaryota > Metazoa > Arthropoda > Insecta > Lepidoptera > Erebidae > Euplagia > Euplagia quadripunctaria. The sequence goes on along the minus strand of OY982564.1, from coordinate 8,657,206 downwards.
ATTATGCACCGATTGCTTTCAAACTTGGACGAAAAATCAAGAGAGCAACAATGAAGGTTGAGTTCGTTAAGGGGGGATATTCCCCCAAAGGAGAGGACTAGGGGGCAGATTTTCAAAAAATATGAAATCTACCTCCGCGGGCCTGCTGCGGGCCCGAATTTTTCATATAGTTCTTGCTTTTTATCTGATTTTGTTGCAACCAAAATTGTAATGAATTTAGCAATACTAGTTGTACAGATTTACACTGCATTTTATCTTAGCGAATTATGATATTTATATGCAAAAATACACTTTTTACCTTTACTACCCATTTTTAGGGTTCCCTTTTCCTTTAGGGAGATCACTTTGTTGTCCGTCTGTCCGTCTGTCTGTCTGCCAAGACTGAGAAAAAGTCTCAGGAACCCGTGGACGCATTAAGTTGAAATTAATATCGAACACATATGTCTGCGGTCCCTTAAAGCTGTAAAAAAATCAAGCTTCTAAGTCAACCCAATCGAAATATAAGGCCATTTAAGTCTGAGATTTGACCAAATTTGAACATTTCGCAAGTGAATCAAAACCTATAGAGTACTTTCCATTGACCTATTTCATGAAATTTGGTAAGAAGCTAGCTTTGGTAAGAAGTCTGGCAGCACTAGTAAAGGTAACGTAAATCGCATAAAAAAAATAGTTTTTGTAATTACAAACCTACATAATGCGGTTGGAAAGTTGACTTTGTCGTAAATTATATAATTAAATTATAAATATTAAATTATAAAATTATATAAAATAAACAAAGCGGCGGTAGCGTAATGGCTAAGGCGTCGGACTTGCGATCAAGTGGTTGCGGGTTCGAACCCCACCCAGTGCACTACCGACGTGAACCCACTCCTAACACAAGCGCTAAGCTTAGCTGGAGAGGTTAACAAGAATACTAGCAATGTGGTAACCCACGTTGCTAGTATTCTTTAACAAAAAAAAAAAAAAAATTGATGTATTTTTAGAACTGCAAAGTCAAGTTTGTCTTTGCAAAAAAAGAAAATCTTCGAGATGCCTGAGATGGACGTAGTCGTAGTCCGGGTTTTTTCGGGAAGAGTTTCTCAGTTAGTCGCAAAAAATAATCTTTTTGTGTATGTCGTCGAAGATGGCTGTATCGATTTAGAATTTTTGATTTGTTTGGAAAGGTATACTTTGTAGGCATCTGGTCAGGATCTGATAATGGGATCTTGGAGAAATCGAGGCGAATTTTCAAATTTTATAGGCACACCTCGTACATTTGCTCTCGAAATCACCATTTCTTTTTTTAAAGACTACATCCGCATTAGGAATTACTCCTGTGTCGCGGGGGACTTAACAAACGTACAAAGTACGGACACAAAGAACACCCAGACTCGGGTGGGAATCGAACCCACGACCTATGGCATAGCAGTCAGGGTCACTAACCACTAGGCCAACAGGTCAGTCAAACCGGAAGTTACTGAAGTGGAACTCAAGACCACAAGTGGTCACCGGAACTACTCAATAATAAGTATTTCACAGGTTGCGATTCGATTACTTTAATATGGTTGATAAGCAGTTTATACGCGTCACAATGCTTGTGGTAACCTACCAGGAGAACTCCTCAACAAATAATGTCCCAGCATCAGGAAAAGTACTTAACATTTTATAAAAAGTGATGAGCAGTTCACAAAAAGCTATAAATTGTAACTTAGTAAATTACCAGCAACCCGCCCCGGCTTCGCACGGGTAGCAGAGACATCTTCAACAATCATCATCATATTTCAACCAATTTACACAAAACCTTAACAAATTCTTCACCTAAACCTTTCTCATGAATCGTGAATATCTATTGGTGAAAACTGCATGAAAATCCGTTCAGTAATTTTTGAGTTTATCGGGAATAGACAGACAGACAGACGTGGCGGGGGACTTTGTTTTATAATATGTAGTGATAATAAATTACGAACCGACCCACTCAAAATCGCGATTTTTTTTTTGGGATGATTGGGAAATTAAGGGATGAATAATACAACGTGTTACTATTTATCATAATTTAGGCGCAATTGAAGTCGATGACACTTTTTTTAAAAGATAATTATTGATACGCCGGCTTCTGTCCTATAACTTCTACTCATCTCTTCTCTGTATCATATGGTAGTCTGTGGTGTTGTTTGATAAGGCCGCCAATTCTACAGACCACTAGACTATTCTTGTTTTATCAGCGTAAGTCTCGTGGGAATATCGGGATAAAAAGTAGCCTATGCGTTAATCCAGGTCTCCAGCTATCTACATACCAAGTTTCATCGTAATCGGTTCAGTGGTTTTTGCGCGAAAGAGTAACAAACATTCATCCATCCATCCATCCATCCATCCAAACTTTATAATATTAGTGGGATTAGTGGGATTCAGCCTTAGAGATTGCGTTACCAATATTGTACCTATTTCTGTCATAAATGTGTTGATATATTATGAATACTTCAGAGATAAGTAAAAGTGCTTTAACAACAGTTTTCCTATTTAGTAAATGCTCTACTGTGAGCAATCATGTATGTATGACGTTATTAAACAACATTTAATAGGTAGGTAAGCAGTAGAGTAGCATAAGATATTACGATGAAGGCATAACTGTTTCTTAGAACACACGTGTCTTATATACGAGTATGTGTAATTACGGGCAGTCATAACACTCAAATAGTCTGAGAATTGATATAATTGAAAGAAAGATAATAAAGTAATTAGTAACATGTAAGTAAACAAGATAGAAATCAGTGTGACTTCTGAATATAATCAAATCAAATCAAACCAATTTATTTGCAAATACTATATAGCTGTACATATATTATAGCTGTCACAAAATATAGAAATGTCCACTGCATTTTACCACATTATTGATGTGCAAATTATGATAATTTGCACACCAATAATGTGGTAAATGGATACAGTAAGATATAATAATTAAATTTGAAATTTGATACAGTGATACACAAAAAGGACCTTCCTCTTACTTTTTACATCATTTTAACACCCTTATAGTGGCAAACATTTTACAGTTAATCCGGTGGTAATGGGACCATACCATTTACCAGTACCGTGACTCCTATTCCGTCAGGGTACAAGATTGACAATTTTCGACGCGTTTGTTATTGTGTATGTATAATGTATCATTTGTTTCTCGTAAATCAGTCATAACGTGTTTAGCTAGTTGCGCTTAGCATATTTGTTGTCGTTTCGAGTGTTATTGTGAAATTGTGAATATACACCGATTATTTGAAAGTGAATCGAAAAACATTGTAATGTCACCACCAACGTAAAGTGACACTTGGAATCATTTTAAACCAAAGACTTAGGGCCCAGGTTTCTGTGGGATTGTTAGCGTGAGTGAAGTGGCGGGCAGATGCTAGTTTTTATAAAATATCCTAAGATCCGCATCCGCATCCGCTGATGTTAGCCTTCAAATATCCGCCTCCGCATCCGCGGATGTGAAAAAATATGCATCCACAACATCCCTGATTTGAAGTAACACTGAACAGGATTATTTTTCCAGCTATAATATGTAGGTAGCTAGTACCACCAGTACATAACATTCGCCGGGAAAATAGTCTTATAGCCTGGGAGCCCCAATTCAAGTAAGGAATCCAATACACCTTCGCCTTTTTGATTTTTAACTTTATTCAATTACTTATTTTAAAAAAACAAAAGGTTCGTATAATCAGTTGTCCGTTTCTTGAAGAACTCTTCGACGAAGCAGCCGCACAAGGTTAGATTGAGGATAGTCTCTAGACACCGAATGATGATTTCCCTGGTGTATTTCTGGATAATCTTCCGATATCTTGTGGTGGCTAACGACCTGGTCTGTATCCATCCAAAAATAACTTCTTATTACCCTTGAATGACTTTGAATCATCACACGTGGTTCGCACGGAGTTTCAACATTTGTAATATCCAACGGAATATGATTGTCAAGCAATTTAGAACCGATAGTTGTAAATACGTAAGTTGATTTCAGAATGACAATCAATAGTGAGATTTTCATCTTGCTTGCAAATGTACAGATAATGATAAATATGTTTGATATAATTTTATTTATAGTACTGTAGATAATACGTGCTGTAAGGCTTTCTCGATTGTGAGGATTTTAGATGACAGCAGCACTTTTGTTCGTAGACTTTGTTTTTAAATAGAGAAATGAAATGCAAAAGTATGTAACTATCATATCAGCACGTTTGGCGCAGTGGTTGAAGTGGCCTCTTCACTAAACGCTACCGCGTCATGTTTTTCTTTCTATGCAAAGGATCGCGCGATGGTAACTCGTTATCGGAGCTGAGAAGCTCTTGCTACAACAATAGCATCACTTATGACTTACCAAAGCCCTCCCACCCCCCTTCTCACCATGGTGAATCAACACCAAAAGAACAACAAGCACTACCAGCGCAAATGCTAAAACTATACTGGAACAATCAGGCGGTTCCCATTCGAGCGTGGCAAGGTGAGTCTGCTGTGTTGTAAATTTACAAATAACAGTTCTGAGCATTGATTCTGTTGTGTTACGTCGTTACGTTACGTAAAACTTTGAACCCAAAACGGCTCATCAAATTCGTCAAGTTTGTGTGATAGGTACTCGAACGAACAAACATTAACAGCATTATAATAATTAAGGCTGCATAATCTCGTTACTTTTCAAACAAATGTAGAGCGCTGATTATTGGCAGTCGTGACATTGATAAAATAATAACTTGAGACACCTCATACCGATAGTATACTAAGTTTACGCCTCACACACGACCGTCTGATCCTAAATTAGGCAGAGCCTGTACTATGGTAACCGAACTACTGATAAACATACTTATATATTACTAAATACATACTTATTATAGATAAATTACACCCAGACAAGAACAAATGATCGTGATCATCACACAATTATTTGTCCTGGGTGGGAATCGAACCTACGACCTTTGGGTCAGTAGTCAGGTTCACTAACCTCTAGATCAACAGGCTTGTCAAAATAATATTAATTTCTCACACAACCAGAGAGATGTTGCCCCCTGTGCGTGTCTTTAAATGTTTTTTTATACATATTTACAGTAGGAACGAAATTCTTTATATAGAAGATAAAATTGTTTCTCCAGCCAGCGTAACAGACTTTGTGATTCAAAAGCCCATAGCCTAGGGTAACCACTTTCCATCAAACGTATCTAATCGCTTATGACTATTTGCCAACTACTAATATTACTGAACAATAACTCGTGACCTAAGAGGTGTTTGAAGTGATTTTGCTAAGACATGAGGTTTTAATTTGTCACTTTTATTACGTATTAACAATTTAATAAAATCAGTACATAATAACTGTGTCAAGGATTAATAATATATAAAATGATGCAATCGAGACAATACGTTGTGGAACGTTTACCAAGAATGATTCGTCATTGGCGGGTACCGGATAACACGTACTTCCAAAACATTCTCTATCACATAATTTTATCAATGTACCGACTTAGAAATTAACTTTTAACCAAATAGACAGGAAGGACGTCCACCCTACAGAATAGTGTTGTGTTGTTTTCCTATTCTATTGGGTAAGGTCTCCAGAGTTCGTTTTGAAGGAAGTTGGGTCGGCAACGCGTAAGTAACATTATGTGGGGACGCTAGTGGTTATAAGACGGGTAACCACTTATCATCCGTCTTATATGTACTTGTTCGACACCTTAATAATATAATAACCAACTTTTAACTACAACTTCAATGCGCCTAAATCATGGTAAATTGTAATAAGCTGTATTCTTCATCTCTTAATATTCACCCTTAGAGGTGGACTATTTTTCTTGAACCAACTTGAGTAACCACACAACAACCAATTCGATTAAAAAAAGAATGATTGGAATCGGATTACAAATAACACACAAAAAAAACAATTTAATTGAGAACCTTGTCAGTCTCATTATTTAGTAGCGATTATGATACTACTGTGTACAGTAGAATCATAATCACTACACAGTTTAACTCACATCTACATATTTAAAAGTAAGTGTAAAACAGTACCTAAGTGCTTAGATGTGAACTATACTACTACTATTATGTATTCTGTGACACGCACACTCTCATAATTAAGTTCATCATATTAAGTTTCATTCTGTGTTTGGCCAACACATTAGACCATTATTCATTTATGTAGAATGAAATTTGTTCTCATTTGACTATCCTACTAATATTATAAACGTGAAAGTTTGTGAGAATGTATGGATGTATGTATGTTTGTTAGTCTTTCACGCCACAACTACTGAACCGATTGCGATGAAACTTGGTATGTAGATAGCTGGAGATCTGGATTAACATATAGGTTACTTTTTATCCCGATATTCCGCCGGCATCGGGACTTACGCTGGTGAAACCGCGGGGCGCTGTTAGTCTATAATAAACGTGAAAGTTTGTGATGATGTATGGATGTATGTATGTATGGATGTTTGTTACTCTTTCACGCAAAAACTACTGAACCGATTGCTATGAAACTTAGTATGTAGATAGCCGGAGACCTGAATTAACACATAGGCTTTTTTTGACTTTTCATCCCGATATTCCCACGGCACCGAGACTTATGCGGGGCGCAGCTAGTTCTATATATGTGGGTTATGACTCGCAAGTAGTATCTCTGAGTATATGAACGTCCATCGGAATATGCAGCAATAATTACACATGTGGTACAAACTTCTGCTGTACATTGCCTGAAAGATTTTAGTAGACACTTTACCCATTGTTTAGTGTTAAACTACGTATTTAGTTCTCTCACGGGACCCGTCTAGGGTGAGACGGGTCAATGCCTGTCGGGGGTTGCGGAAGAATGCAATAGCGATTCTCGCTCCCCTGATCATAGGCAAGTAGTGGAACACCGGGGTGGTTTTTAGTCGGTAAGAGTCCGACAGACCCCTTCGCCTCCCCAAGGCGGAGGACATCCATGTAGGATCTTCCACCTCGTCAACAAAAAAAAAAAAAAAAAAACGTATTTAGTTCTCTCAATATGATTTTTTGCGTTTGCCTATTATACAATTAAAATTGTCGTTCATCTCATACATTTAGTCTCATACGTTTTAGTTTTCTACCGCTCTCACCAAGCTGTATATTTCAGAATTTCAGGTTAGCAGTAATCTGTATAAAACTCATACTAAAATTAATGAGTAATTTAGTACACGTTAACGACAATTTGTAAGAATTTTAAAGAGAGCCATTGGCCATATCTAGGTTAATTTATATAATTTCATACAAACCCACAATAATTATTAATGATTGACGTTTGCATGAGCGTCTAATGGACGCCTAAGGGTCGTGGCGTGATGTTACATAGCCTTTATGAATCTGGCTATCATATACAAAAAAAAAATCGAATCAGACTGGTAATTCTTCTTTCGACTTAATTTAGTTAGCATAGACACGACCATTTCAAAGACGAATAAAATTAACTAAACTAAGAAGTAGTAAATATATGATTGTTATTTTAAAGTCATCCTAAACATTTTCGATATCATTCACTCTACGTACTACTACGTATTGTACGAATGAAGCACATACCCATCTTTATAATGATCAACCCTTGAACTCATATAGGATTAAGACAACAATATTTTACAGAGTAGATAAATTCATTTATTAAAGCAAACGCTACAACTATTTAACAACTATCTTATATTATCACACGTAAATACAATATCTTAACCTATTGCACTGAAACAAGGTAATATCTAGGCGCGAGTTTGTTGTAAGTGGCTAGTTTTATGAACAAGATCCGACTGCTTTTCCAACCTCTCTTGTGACTCCAAAGGTTCATGAACAGCTTGCTCGTGGTTACGCTGCTCTTCTGCCAGTCTGTAGGAATTTGCTATCGCTGGAGAAATGTGACCACGTGATTCAACAATACGGCCTGAAGATATTGATGGTGAGCAACTGAACAGTAGAGGAACGTCACAACCTCCAACGTTGGCGTTTGGGAATATACCATAGGCAGGACCAGATATTGACGTAAGCGACGGGCCGTTTAGCGCCAATCCCGAACTGGCTGATGATATAGGTGAAAGAGCTGTACCGTACCTTGCCATAGGGTTGTGATCCATCATCATAGTTTGATCGCGTTGAAATTGGTCTGCATCAGAGAACAGTAACATTTCAGGCTCCGCTATTTGTTCATCCACGGAGCGGTAGTGTGGGTGTGGGACTCCATATCCGAAATGGGGTGCTTGAAACCTGTTCATGTTGAAATTGTAGGGTGCGACGTAGGCAGGACGGTGGAGTGCAGCTGCTGCTGCTGCTGCCGCAGCGCAAGGCGTCACATACTGGAGAGGGATTTGTGACCGTGGCTCCCTCAAATATTGATAATCTTCAGAAAGCTGCTTTGCGAGTTGCGCCTCTTCTGACTCCGTGTAGGTAGGGGCGCCAATGATGATCAGCGGAAAGGCAGCAAATGTACAAGCCAATAGTACAAGTTCCATTGTTACAATGTTGTGATCTCCAAGATCAACGCTACACTAATATTTATACACAACTTGCATTTGGGTTTTCTACGTCATATTAGTGTTCCGAAATACTTAGTTTGCAATAATACGTACCTTCATTACTTGACCGAGAAATTACTGCCAATTCAGATGTTTAATCTCTCTGAAGTGTGGAATTAGGACAGTAATACGAATGATACTAATATACCATAAACATTCACTATAATTAAATTATGTTATATTGTTTTAACAACATTAACCACATTTTAGGAAGTAAGTTTCAATTTTACTCGTCCAATCCACAAATAACTAAATAGCTTATTGTAGATACGTTCAAGACCGAAGCTACAAAACGGATAGGTTCACGGCAGGCAGCAGGCAATCATTGAGTTACGCCAGTTTTAACACGCTTTGAGAATTACTGTTAACAGGTGATGCAAAAATGCATTTATTTTAAAGACTAAGAACAGGTCACAAGGAGTTGCCCAAAGAGCACACTGTTAATTACATAAATAATTAATTACACGTTAGGTATATGTGGGTATTAAACCCACATCATATCCGGCCGTGAATTATTTTACATTGCATGTAATTCTATTTTTGCCTCTGTAACCCTACTATCACTACATATTATAAAACAAAGTCCCCCACCGCGTCTGTCTGTCTGTTCGCGATAATCTTAACGGATTTTCATACTGTTTTCACCAATAGATTTATGAAGAAGGTTTAGGTGCATAATTAATTGAAGGTTTTATATAAAATGGCTGAAATATGACGATGATTGTTGAAGATGTCGGAAAAAAACAATATAATTTGCTTCAAATAAATCAATTTAAATGCTTTGCTACCCGTGTGAAGCCGGGGCGGGTTGCTAGTGCGTAATATGTATATCTGAAATGTACGTTTACGATGGGTAGATATCGTTAATTTTTTACACACCTCATTTTACTTTACATTTTCGCCAGATTCGCTGGAAAGTCGAGGACCTGTTTGTAAGTGTAAAATGCAAAAACTCATACTAGGTGTACCTACTAATGCTCTAGTGAAATCATGAATCCTAAGTAATAATATTAATGCAAATGTAAGGTTTTTTGTTTGTTACGCGTTCACGTATTTGCACACATGTTTCCGAGTGTACAGAGAGGACCTACGTCCTTCCCTTCGTCCTAAAATATAATTCTATCAAAAAAAAACCGACTTCAACAAAAAAAAACTATTCTATGAAAGACTTATATATGGTTTTCTCATGGATGCCATTGTCAGAACTTGACCAAATTAAAATGGGACCACAATGGGATTCAAATAAAAAAAGAATCATCAAAATCGGTTCACCCAGTCGAAAGTTCTAAGGTAACAAACATAAACAAAAAACATACAGTCGAATTGAGGACTTCCTCCTTTTTTGAAGTCAGTTAAAAAAGTACTGTGTCCGAGAAATATATATAATGATTGATAAAGTACAATTATAAAATTCAGAGAACTTCTAACCATAACATCGTCTTGGATAGACCCTACCAAAAATTTAATTTCTTTTAATAAAATATATAGTTAATAAAATAAAACCGGTCAAAAAGTAGGCGTCTTTACTTCAACTAAGGTCAACCTAAATCGCCTACAACCATATCTAAAGTTTTAGTTATTGAATTGAAATTATTGCTCAAAATAGTTAACTCGACAATTTTATGTATCTGTATCGCGAAAACGCGTCTTGCTCGATCGAAGTTAGGGGAATCGTTATTGTCATTAAACGTTTATTAGTTTTTTTATTCCAAATTATAGTCAGGGGCTATGGAATGGGATTCGCCTCAAGTCAATTCCATATAATCATTTTTAACTTATTTTAAAGTTTGTTAATCCCGGAATTGCTGGGATTGTTAAAATTGAATCTCGAAATTTTACGATATAATTTTTATGTACTGTATAATCTCTAAATACATATAAGTAGTGCATCTTCGTAATCATTTTATTTCAATTTTACATAATCATTTCTAGTAATTCTACTTTCTTCATAGTATAAAAGCTATATTTTATATATGATACTCGGGTAATCATCAAAAGACGTTTTCCAAGTTGCCATACACTTAGTTCCAACGTCTTGCCGCACTGGTCACCCGTAGATGCAAGCACTGAGGCGATTTACATGATAGGGAAGTGAGTTATAGTTAATATTTTTTTTTGGATTGTGTAAACGTTTCTAAAAAAAAAAAAATTTTGCACAATGTGTATGGTCCAACTTAAGAGATAGGATATTTCTTTTATTATTGCAAGTTACCTAGCCACAGCAACGCGTGGCCAGGCAGGTAGCTAGTACAAAATATAAATTTTGGCTTTAGGTACGGATTCGGACTTTTTATTTGTGCAGCTTAAGAAACAAATGTGTTTCACTGATAATAAAACGTCATCATGGGAAACGTATTAATATATATTTTTTGTAAAAAAAAAACAGAGGAAAAGAATATTGTTTTTTCTGGACGAACAAGCGACGCATTGGAGTAATAGTGATGAAGAAAACGAAGGTATCAAAAACAAAAACCTTTAAAATCATTGTAAATGATCCACCGTTCCTACCTCTGATGGTTACATAAACAGAAAAACTTTCAGCTTTTATAAAATGACGAAAGTCTGGCGATCGCGGGCTCTTACGCTATTTCAATGGAAGGTTTTTTTTTCATGACTTGGCTTCGCACGGCTTGTGCTTTTGCCATCAACGTAAGGTTAAAAGTGTAATTTAAAAATAGAACGAACAATGTTGCCATTGATAGTGTGCTGGGGTGTTACTGTACATAAATTACATAATTACATACATAATTTACAAGGAGCTACTTTGGGCCAAGCTGTGGTTGATTTAAGTCCACGTATTTTTGCGAAAGTCAAGCGTATGTACCCATGAGACGAGTTAGGCCTCTAAATGGATATCAGTAGTTAAGACCACCGCAGGCTATCTTACAATCCCCACGACATTAACTCCTTCAATGAAGTTACAAGACTGCGTTACAATTTTCCTTAAAACAAAAGTAAATTAAAGAAAAAATGATCTGACTGGTACCTATCATTAAGATCTAAAAGGAAATAAACAAGTGGATGTAAAGCATACGATTACTTGTCTTGTTGATAATATATGTTAGCCACATCCACTTGTTTATTTCTCTTTAGTTCTTAATGGTAGGTACTTCGCAGTCTGTTTTTTTTTTTTTTTTTATCAATAAGTATATGCTAAAAATGAAACAGAACTAACTAAAAAAAAATCGATTCATTTTTTATTCGAATTCAAAGTTATTTATTGTATACTTTCCTATTTTATTTTCAAATGATTTTTAACAAGAATGGGTGGTTGAAAACGGGAATTTAAACGGGTACATCTCAGGTCTTTCAAGTTTCAAGCAGCCCTTCAAAAGTCTTCATGAATCGCTGACATCGCAAATTCCTTAATTTATTAAACATCAAACAAGTAATAAATTATATTTGCTCTGGTAATGTCATCAACAACATTTGTATATTGCAAAATAACTACAAACGTACGAGTAACATTCTTTAAGAATCACGTATTTTATTCGCGGAATTAAATTTTGTTGCATCCACAAAAAGGTTGAGTGGCTAGTACGAAGCAAACGAGTTCAATTATATTTACATAATGACCTAGATTTTGTACCTTTGGACCGGTAGTAAATATGCATTGAAGTATTTAGGGCTGGCTAGGTTCTTTCTTATATGCTTCAAAACGTGAGGATTAAATTGTTGAATTAGTATTGTACGTTTGTAGGTACCTGCATAATGAATGCCGATTACTCCGACATTTCTAAATCCATTTGCGTTAGGCTTCGTTCCCACTACCTGACCAGCGGATTTGCCCGGAAACCGCAAGAAAACCGGAGACAAAAGTCCTCACATCAGTTGAATTCAGACCACTGCGCACAATGGACTACGAAATTGTGGTGTTGTGGTGGTATGTTAGAAGGCTTAATAGAGCTAAAATTACCCGCGGAGAGTAGGGGTGGGGCGAGCGGGGAACAGGGATACCGCTCACATTACTCCGGTCCGGGCGTTTTTCTCCGGTCACATTATGCCGAGCTCGGCATTCTTGCCGGGTCCGGCATAATGTAAATAGCTTCACATAAATTGTGCAGCCACTAGCCTTTCCAGCAATTTTACCGGCCCGGCAAATCCGCTGGTCCGGCATAATGGAAACGAAGCCTTATTATTTTTTGAATTTTTTTGAATGCAACTAGGCTAGGGACGGTTTACCACTATTTAATGGTATATATAGTATGCAATTGATGATTGAAAATAATGCCTGATGGTAGTTGGCACTTTATCATTCTATATATTAATACGTAAAGAGAATTCTTTGTACGCATTTTTAAGAAAATTTCGCGGATGCAGGATGGTAATATTTCGATTACTTACAGTTTATACAGGGTGTATTTGAAAAATCAACACACTTAAACCACTAAAAGAGCATGACTGTAGCATGCAGTTACAATAAGAATTTTTCAAAAAAATCTACACGTTTACAAGTTCTGGCCATTTGAATTTCTTGGTGTTTTTATTTTCGAATTTTTCATTTCATTACTAAAAAAGTCCATAAAAACTAATTTCAAAAATGTTTTAACTTAGTTATTATGGATTTTCTCAATAACCGAGTGAATAGTTCCAAATTAAAAAAATATGTTCGATTTAAAATCTTTAACTTTACACATTCTACCTACTTAAATGAAAAACGGATTCAAAAATACCTGGAAACTCAAACGGTCATAACTTGTAAACGGATAGTTTTTTTGTTTGATAGGAACGCTGAATATATAATCCCATGAAATACATAAATGTGAAAATGGGAGCCAAGTTCAATATTAAGAATATGCATGGTTGTCGACTTTGCCGACAAAAGAATTGAGATCTAATTGAGTGCCAAGTTCTGTAGATAATCCTGAAATTTATTTATAAGTTGGCTTGTTTATAGTATATAGTGTATATACTTGAATAGTTTTTACCAGCAACCCAAACAGGATTCAGGGTATTCATCAAATTTAGTGCAATTAATTTAGTAAATAATAATACTAGTAATAAGGGAGGCCTATGTCCAACAGTAGACGTCCTATGGCTGAAATGATGACGATGATGATGAATAGTAATAATGAACATGTATCATTAAAAATTGTCACTAAAATTGACATTTTTAAGTTTGTCATTGAGATATGCATTTATAGTGTAGTAGCATTCGCTTAACAATAAATTAGACAAATGATTTTTAAGCATATCTATATATTAATACGTGAAGCGAAAACTTTGGATCCCTTTTTACGAAAATTGGTCGGACGGAGGAGTATGAAATTTCGCACACTTATAGTTTATACAGAGAAGAAGTGACGAATGCTAAAATTTTTGAACAATATTTGCTACAAAGTTAAAAAAAATGCAAAATGGGTACATACAGCTATGAGTGTCCAGTATATATTTTGACCTGTCATGATACAAAAGTCTATACAATGACAGGTCAAGTAATATTGGTCAATGAAATAAGCCATGGTCGAAATTCGACCACCACGCGATCTCTAGTTTGTATTAAAGTCCATGTTTGTATTACTATTGTTTTTATTTTAGTCAATACCTAAGATTAGTAACGGTTAGAATAGTTCCGTCGCCCGACAGCCGGTGCGCTTGCTTACCACCACGGAAGTATAAAAAATAACATAAGTAATAGTCACGAGTGCGAATTGTTTATTACCTGGACAATCTTGCACCAGGACGCATTTCTTGGTATATTCGTCCCTGATGTAGCCAGCCGAGCACCTACAGCCGACGCGACATTCCCACGTCGAAGGACAATAATCTACAATCAGATAACAATGGCTATTGTTATTTTTTTAACGGTGTAAACTCACTCTTAATTTAAATTTATAAAAAAATAGTATATACTCGTACATATATTATATAAACATTGCAGCAACACTATGTTTTCAACACCCTTAGTGTGAATCTGTGATATTCACGTATACTTTCATTGTACTTTCTTTAAAATCTTCATCTTTTATCATAAACGATAAAAGAGGCGCAACCCATTTTTGTCTGACAGTTGTAAGAGCATGTGTAAAGGGCCGTATAATTCGCGCTAACTACCTACATAAAAATATAATGGTTCTTCCCAACACATCAAACAACAATGGATATATCAAATAATTTCGCAGAACACTGGTGACTCGTCTACGGAACCCTTAAGTTCCACGGAACCCACTTTAGGAAAAACTAGTATAGGGTATAAAGGGGGACCTGAACGCCAGTGGTGATTTATGATGGAAATGGGACTACCACGAACCGAAAATTTTGCTGAGCGCGCTCCTATTACCCAAACATAATAAATAGTAATATCATTATTCCACTCGATCGTTATTCCGACACCTTAGCCATAGATGGAGAGTGGAAGTAAAGAGAACCATCTTATATGGCGGTCAAACCGAAAAAAGCACAGAGAACCTTCCAGAATGATGGTATAGGCAGAAGGTATGCTGTGAACTTAGCAGTTGTAGAAGGACTGATGTCTGTTGAGTTGAAGGAGGGACATTACACAAAGAGACAGAAGGAGTTCGCCATTCCAAATCGGAAGTTTCTGTTATCTTGGTAATAACCTTTTTAACAACGGTAAACCCTCCTACAGACGCTTTTTCATATACAGAGATGGTAGGTACTTCTTACCTCAACCCTTCATGGCTTTTACGCTACCGAAACCATCTTTATAAGCAATAATAATATGTCGGTAATTCTAACAATAATAAAATGCATGAACTACTACAAAATGAAAATAAATTTTAGCAATTTTATTTTTAACTTCTCACATCCTACAGTGTTAATATTATCTTATATAGATAATAGCGTGGGCGTACCCAGCCTTTGGCCCAGGGTAGGGCTGCCATCCGTCCGGGTTTCCCCGGATTTGTCCTAGTTTAGAGGGCGTCTGGAGAGCGTCTGGATGGGGTTTTCAAAAAGTGTCCGGGTAAAACCCACTACACACTCTGTGCCAAGGGATAATTATAATTGTTAGATGAATCGTTAACAAGCCAAAAATTGAAATAGAATCGGCATTTTTTTAAGGTGTCCGGGAAAGAATCTCGTTTTCACCCATGTGTCCGGCTTTTTTTAAGTTTTTGTCCGTCGTCGGCAGACATTTTTTTGTCGACCCAGGGGTGGGTACTGATTTTGTCAGACTAGTGGGGAAAATCAAAAATTTTACCCAAAATTACTTTAATAAACTTAATGCCTTGTAAGCACACAAAGCCAGGGAAGGTAGCTGCCCTAGTTAGTAAGTTAAATAATGTACCTAATTAAAATACTTCATAAATCAAGTATATCGATTAACGGTGTAAACTCATTAAAAACGTATTACATCAGTATGTATGTAGGTATGGGATATCCCATAAGATATTGATGATAAAACATCAAGCTTATCGGATTAAAGTAAAGATTTCTCCTATGTCGTTTATAATTAATTGCTTCATTAAAATTATCACATGATTTGTTGACGTTCGTAGTTCCAATCATATGTAGATATGAAATAAGATAGATTAATAGTTTCTGCAGATAGATATAGGTACACCATAGCCACACACTACATATTATTTAAAGCCGTTTCCGAAATACACTTAACACAAATATGTTTCGTGTATTTATAAATGTACAAGAATTGCTTGTTTAAATTTATAAGAGTAGGTACAGGGGCGCCGTATTTTTCGGAGAAGATACCTATTTAGATGAACTTAAAAATCGAAACCTTATCTAAATATAAAATTTGATCATAATCGTTAGAGCCATTTCCGAGATGCACGAAATTTATTTACAAGAATTGATCGTTTAAAGTTAGATATATAATGTAGATAGATAGAATGAGTTTGAGGTGCAGAACCGTTAAGACTTCTTCTTAGAAATAAAAATCCTTAGAGTTGAGACGTCATTTCTGCCTCTGGCAGAGATTTTTCCGCAGTCCCTCTATGGATGTCAACGAACAAGTAACATATAATAACCACTTCCCACTGGAGTTAAAAAGAAGTCTGTTCTTGTTTCCCAACTTAATTATATAAAATATACGTAGAGCTATGTCTTTCATCTCTAATCATTTGGCGACAAGTAACTGTATATTTCTAACGTTTCTTGTTGATGTTGAGCTAAAACCTTTGAAGAGTACTAAAAATCAAAATCCACGTAAACGTTATAGTAATAGTGTGTGACCCACTTTACTAGTATGCTTTAAAAAAAATTAAAAAAAATTACTTAAAACACAAATGTTTGATAAGGATTTTTGTTTGAGAAGGTTTGATTCAGACCTTAAGAACAGCAAGACTATTTAAGGGTTCATTGTTCGACAGGCCTGTTGGTTTGGTGGTTAGTGATCCTGACTGTTCAACTAGGGCCCGTGGGTTCGATTTCCACCCAGGACAAATAATTGTGTGATGAGTACGATAATTTTTCTTCTGTGTCTGGGTGTAGTGCAGTTTGATTAGCACAGTATAGGCTCTGCCTAGCTTGGGATCAGACGGCCATGTGTAAAAGTGTAAAAAAAATACCTGTGGCCAGCATCCTAATATTAACACAAGTTGCTGGACATTTCCAGCCGCAAAGTGAAAACTCTTCGTTCTTTCGGGTACAAAAAGAGATTCTATACAAGATTACATTTTTTGCACACAATAACAATAATAACACTAGTATACGAGTGTTATGTAACATTTCGATTTGTAAATAAAGATTAAATACGATTATTTTACCATTGTTTGGTTTATAGTTAATGGGAAATAAATTTCTATACTTACATTTATTGTTTTACGTCTTGATAAAAATGCAGTTTGAAACTAGTCTTACTAAGATAGATCTTTCATCTCAGTTTCATGTCTTATTTTATAAATAACTAGCAGCGCCCCGCGGTTTCACCCAGGGATAAAAAGTAGCCTATGCGTTAATCCAGGTCTCCAGCTATCTACATACCAATTTTCTTCGCAAACGGTTCTGTAGTTTTTGCGTGAAAGAGTAACAAACATCCATCCATCTAAACTTTCATATTTATAATATAAGTGGGACTAGCAACCCACCACGGCTTCGCACGGGTAGCAGAGACATCTTCAACAATCATCAACATATTTCAATCAATTTACACAAAATCTTAACAAATTATATACCTAAATCCTCATGGATAACTCTGTCTATTAGTGAAAACCAGATAACAATCCGTTCAGTAGTTTATTAGTTTATCGCGAACAGAGAGACGCGGCGGGGCGGCGATTCTTGAATCTGCTGGTTAAAGTAACTTCCCAACTTAAGGTAAGAAAATCAGTAATACACAAAAACACGTTTTCATTAAAAAAAAGATTGACGAGGTAGGTACCTATATGTGGACGGTTGTGCACCAGGTACTTTCTTCTTTGTTACTCTTTCTTTGTCGTCACTATAGTTGGCCCACATTTAAAGAATCTAGATTAAAGTCATTTTATCATATTGATTAACACCTTCTTATTCTACTAAACAAATATCCGCCTAGTTGTAAACGGTGTCGTAGCATAAAATAGAAATTAGTACTGAGAGAATTAGAGGCTAGAGCATGAGACATATATATATATATATATATATATATATATGTTACATATAGGCCTGCCATCACTTAAATTGCCGACTCCGGACAAAAACTTGAAAAAATGTGTGAAACCGAGATTCTTTCCCGGACACTTTAAAAACACCGATTCCATTTAAATTTTTAGCTTGTTAACGGTTCATCTAACAATTATAATTGTAACCTGGCACAGAGTGTCCGGGTTTTGCACGGACACTTTTTGAAAACCCCGCCCGGACGCTCCCCGGACGCCCTCTAAACTATGACAAATCCGGGGAAACCCGAACGGATGGCAGCCCTAGTTACATGTAACATATAAAAGCCAATCGAAACTGCTACAATCTTAACATCTTGTATAAATTGTCTTGTATCTGAATGCATGTTTGATTCGAAATGAAAAATAATTTTATTTTATAAATAAATGTTTATATGTCGAGCGGCAATACAATAAGCTGGTGATGCTATTCAGCAAAAGCAGAAATCCGCTGTCCCCTTCCTCTGTGGAATCTAGAAATATGTCTACAGCAGCAGATGTCCGACTCCCACATGGAGAACCTAGCATTTACTTTGACTTTTTCTACTACTACATCTTCAAAGAAACAGGTTTCATTATCTACTGGTGTTAATAAACTACAAATGAATGGATGTGGCCAATGGATCTTCTGAGATTGAACCATAGTCACTTATTGCAACCACAGAGTCAGCCAATCAGGCTTTGATTGCAACCATAGAGGTATGAAACAGAAGAATTGCTTTATTTAAAACAGTAATGTGATGTTATATATTGTCTATTAGTGGCATATGAATACATGAGATTAGCGTATTCGAATAAACAAAACAAACTAACGTATATATTTATAATATTAGTATTGATTCAAAGTAAATCGTGTAGCTAACAATAAAAATATTATAACGCTGGTGGAGTTTAAACCTACGTGATTTAATTTTGCATGTTACAATATGCAATATCTGCTTATTAAAACAACCTTGGCATACGACGCTCAGTTTACGTGACTTAACAAATACTTAATGATCATGTTCCGCATTACTAAGCAAAGGAAATAAATTATTGTCATCATTTATTTCACGAAACGTCTCATTTCAAAAATTAATAATTTTATAGCTAAACTGACTAGGATTAGAAAAACAAAATAAAGATCCAGGATGAAAAGCATCTTTTCTGATAAGTACAATATCAGTCATATATGTTTAACTTGTCAGAAAAGATGTGCCTACAACCACAGCGATGAAAAGAAGTCACTCACGACAGGGAAATTACAGGTAGGTATCTGTATAATTGTCCTCAGGGACGTTGGCCAATATGTCTCCTACCACAGTAGATGATTGAAATTAATTTTATCCTGTTATTGTAGTAAAATCAGTTAAGAATAAAAATACGTAAGATACGTTTGAAAATCCCTTACGACAGTGAAATTACACAGGTATCCGTATGATTTTCAATAGCCGTAAGAGATATTAAAAATATGTCAATTACCACAGGAGAAATTACTGGGACTGGCACAGAAAAGATAATAGTTTCTTCGTAAGTACTGGGTGTCAATGGTTGAAATATATTTATAACTTACTAGCAGCGCCCCGCGGTTTCACCCGCGTAAGTCCCGATCCTGTTGGAATACTGGGATAAAAAATAGCCTATTTGTAAATCCAGGTCTCCAGCTATCTACATACCAATCTCACTAATCAATACATCCATCGCAATCGGTTCAGTAGTTTTGGTGTGAAAGAGTAACAAACATACATCCATACATCCATACATCCTCACAAACTTTCACGTTTATAATATTAGTAGGATTATTGTAGTTACATAAATCACTTAGGTAACTACAATACGCAATACTTAAGTAATTTTCGTGTAGTAGTTACAATAATTAAAAAGTAGTTACAAAACAAGCGGCGGTAGCGTAATGGCTAAGGCGTCGGACTTGCGATCAAAGGGTTGCGGGTTCGACCCCCAACCAGTCCACTACCGACGTGAACCTACTCCTAACACAAGCGTTTAGCTTAGCTGGAGGGGTTAACAAGAATACTAGTAATGTGTGACCCACGTTGCTAGTATTCGTTTAAAAAAAAAAATTCGTGCTCCATCCAGAATTTCACCCAGCTGTATATATATTTCATACATCTTTAACATCATTACCCACCACAAAAAAGGATAATGTTAGGCGCAAATTCCCCTTATACAAGGATGTGCAAAGTCATAAACAGATACAATGATTGCATAGACTGTGACTCTTTCGTTAAATAAAGAAGAATATGGATAAAACACTGGCTGATTCGTGTTGCTATTTTCTTTGTATTTTTATTATTTTAAATTGTCTTAATAACTTTATGCTTAATAGCATTAATGGTTGCTATTTATTCATAATTTATAATTATCATTTATAGTTCCTATCTTGTAAGTGCTAAGTGTTGACTTCACACATAAAATATTCGGATGCGGTGTTTGGCTCTAAGTGTTTGTTATACTTTTGTTAAATTACATATGTATTATTTTAATTGTGTATAATAATTATATATTAATATATGTTAACAAATGTTGATAAACCAAATAAATAAAATAAATAATTTTCTATTAAATAACAGTTACCGGTAGAAAAGTAATGACGTTCTGTCTCTGGGTGTGTCACGTAATAATGTTTTCAAGAGTCATGGCAAAATGTTCCTAAACTTTTCTGAATTTCTTGAACTTTGTTTCTGTGTATAATTTGGGGATTATGTTTGCATGCGATAGTAATGTCGTAAGCAAATTGTTATTAGATTTTCCTGTCACGATTTAGTAAGAGAACGGATTCTGGAAATGAAGGCGTCTACTGGAGACGTAAACAATATAGGATTATTCCCATGAGTGTATTTCGAGGGAGGATGGAGGCTTACTTTATCAAGGGTTAAAGCAACCTGCTGCGTCGGTGTCAGGCGCCATACTCATAAGGTTTACCTTATGAGTGTGGCGCCTACGCCTACTTACTCTCAGTACGTGGAACGAAAAAATATAGCTGTCAGATGAGGATGTCTTAAATATTAAAACTATTTAATATATGCTACAAGTCTAATAAATACGAGCAGCTCATCAGAGTCGAATTTGGAAGTACTAAGAGTTTATTTGGAACATATAGTTTCTAGAGTAGATAAGTAGCAATACATCTGGACCAACCCCTTTGTGTTGTTTACTAATAGTGATTACAGAGTTCCAAGAATATTTTTCTACATCAAAAGCCTTAAACTTATTTTATATTTTGTATTGTATTACAAGAAACTACACCGCACTTTTCTACTTGAAAGACGGTTACCCTTTTTACCACTCCAGAAATCCGTCTTGAGCTTTCGCTGACACAGCGAACGCGTGATACACTCCCTTCCCGCCACCACGACACTGGTGCCTGCTAACTGGCTGTCTGAGTTATAGTATAACTTCTTAGATACAGATATACCTCTGAAAACGCAACGACCCGTCTCCTAACTACATTCAGGAGTTACGACTAAAACTGACACCTGAACTCTACGTCATACATAAGACTTTGAATCATGATCACTTTTAAAGGGGAAAATTCCTAATTCGATGCCGTGGTGAAAAACATCTCATCGAATTTGACAACGAATACTATTTTGCATATGATAAAATGTTTACTAGCGAGTATAATCCTAATTGATAGCAGAAGCTCAGATGTCATTGACAGTATTTGAGCCAGTCAATAAACCTATCTTAGTTTTCAACCTGGTTGATAGATTAAGTTGTTATCGGATTTTAAATAACACGTTGTTGTGATGTAGCATAAAGCTGAAAACTCAAATAAATGTATATTCATAGAAAAGCGTCATGTAAATATATTTACATGAAGCTTTTTTAAGAAGTCGGTATATATACCGACTTCTTAAAAAAAGCAATCTTAAAACTTAGTTGACAAATGAACCAGCCCAGATTGCTAAAAAAGTGCCACTACAAACTGTCGTTCTTATTTTCCATACTTTATTACACCCGTTTGGGTATTTCCAAAAAGGAAAAGGAAAGAATCGACTCGGTGCACAAACATTTAGCGTAATCTATCATCTATCGTGTGAGAGCCATGCTTCGGCACGTATGGGCCGGTTCGACCAGAGTGACACCATGACCTCACAGAAAACCGGCAGTGAAGCAATGTATAACTTACTACTAAGGTTTATACACTGAACTGCCAATAATGCTACTTTATGAGGCTAGTGGCGCCTTTAAAAGTTTTTTAAGTACTTATAATTAATTTGTCATTACAACATATTTAATAAAAACAAATAAACATATCAGGTAGTTGATTTGTGATGTTATTGTAATAACTTACGCTTGTATCGTTATTGGATAATGCTTGCATTGCTTTCGAGTGAGTGAGGTTACCGGAGGCCCTAACCCTTCCCTCCCCCCTCTCCCCCTTTTCCACTCTTCCCCTATTCCCACCTTACGCACTTGTGACTCTTGAGTTGCAGGTGCCCATGGGCGGCGATAGTCATTTACCATCAAGTGACCCGTCTGCGCGTTAGCCCCCTATACCATAAAACAAAATATATATACTTTTAGACAAAAAAAAACAACCAAAATGAATAAATCTTTCTTTAGGTCGGTTAAAACAAAAAGTTTTATAACAGATACAATCAGGATAAAATTAAGTAGATCAATGTGTTCTTAGATACTTCAAAGATACGCCAAGTTGCATTTTACACTCTGAAGTGAATTTACAGATTATTATGATTGATTGACACAATCTTATAATTTTAAAGTAGGTATTTGTTTGTTGTACGTACGTAGGTGATATTCCGTAAATAGCACCTATTTAGAAAAGATCTCCTATGTACGTCGATGTCTGTCGTCGTCATCGAAGCACCTCTTGTTTTTATCGTCGTGTTTCGTCAAGAAATTTTTTTTTCAACTTTTCACGGAAATGTGTTTTCTTGTGTTTTATATGATTTTGATAAATAGATTAAAAACCGAATCGGCAATCTTATTTATAAATTAATCAAAATTCAAGATACATTGCCGACCTTTTTAATTAGCAATGATAAATTACAAATTTGAGAATATAAAACTTTTAATCTTCACCATCCAACACAACCTTTTTCATAATATTATGAAAAAGTTTTTGTTGTGTTGGCGCCGTAGTGTTTGTATAGGTACTCTTTGGTCTGCGCGAAATGTGCACTGCATCTAACGTAGTGTTTGTATCATAAACTTGGTTTGTATCATGTTTGTATACTCTTTGACACTGTATGTGGTTGTAGAGTCTGTGCGGAAAAAGAACCGTCGAAAGGTTTGAGGTCGCAGCAGTGCTAAATTACCTTTTTTGTTATGTTGACAACACTGTACGTCATTATAGTTCGACAGTAAACAATACTGTACAAGATCTGTTGTCGTCCGTTCAATTTTTCAAGATGGACGAATAGACGTCTTGTATAATTATAAAACACTTGGCTGATTCTTGCACGGGATAGAGCCCATAATAAAATAATATATATAATACTGTACAACTTACCAATAATGACTACACTTAACAATAATGACGTAACAGTGTAAAAAGGTAATTTAGCACTGCTGCGACCTCAAATCCAACGACGGCTTTCCGCACAGACTCTATACTCTTTGAAACATAGAAACAAAAAATAAAGTTTTAAAATTAATCAATTTACTTGTATGGTTGGCGCCGACTCATAATTATTTAGGTAATTACATTAGTGAGGAGATTAGTTAAGCTAACAAGTTTATTTTCCGCTTATCAGTTCCTTTCTTCTTTCGTCGGTTTAATTTTTTCATATACCTCCTGCGAGGTGCGAATTTTGGCAAAAACAGGTGCAAGGCGCGTCACCATTCGTTCCAACGAATAGCGTTGCGTTTTAGAACTTAGCTAGCGAGATTTAACTATCAACTTTTACAAATTTTACAATTAAAATAAGATAAAGTACATGAAAATAAATGTATTAGTCATTTTCTATAGCAATAAAATAAAAATATTTAGGCTACTTTGGCGTCACGTGCGTATTGCTACTCTGCCCAAAAGGTGGGGCACATTATTCACACAGCCCGGTCAATTTGCTTATTTCAATCGCTTTTATTATGTTGACTTTTATGCATTTTTTTAACGGTGTGGACATTATGAATAATGCCATATTAATCATTAGTTGCGTACCATATACATTGACAAAGAAGTTACCTAAATTCTTTGTCAACGCCTCTAACAGTCTATTACTTATGTTATCGTAAATCGTTAACTTTTTGAATGATACCGAAGGTCTGAGTTACTTTATCTACAATGAAGATAGAACATCACAGAACAATCTTTATCATGTTATAATTATGAAGATAACGAATATAAAGGAAAAATACATCTGAACGTGATATATGTAAACTATTCGTACAGACATGATTAATTTTTATACCTTATCTTTTCTTAATATTATATAAGTATAAAACGAGAAATTAAACTATAAAATCTTCAGTCATCTACCTTGCATTTTATATAGACAACAATTAATAATGCATGCTGTAAGTAGCGTCATCCTTATTTTGGTTATCGTAGAATCTGTTAGAAGCTATCCAGGATACTGGAGCAGTACAAATCTTAATCCTGTTCACGGTCTCTACGTCAAGCCTTCCAGTGATGGGTCAAAGGGAGACCTATTCGTAGCAGCTTCGGAAGACAATGGTGTGAAATCTCAGTGGATGGTTGACCAGCCCATCAGTTTTCTGCCTATTGCAGCTGCTACTCAACCACAAGCAACTGCGTTACCTGTACCTTATCCAGCATTTACAACACATCATGATGAAAGTTCAACACAGAAGCGCGCCGCGATCGCCAATCCAGCCCCAAGTCCACAAATTCAATATGCCTACGCATTACCTGTGCCGTCTACCGAAAATAATCCACCAGCATTATATCCATATGCATATCCGGTGCCCTTTAGCCAAGAAAACCCAGCTTCGAAATGCGAGCCAGCCTCGACTACACCACATTATCCTTTCCAATTTCCTTTTCAATTCTTCTATCCACAAATGATGTCTGCTTATTCTAATGCCATGACTATTTTGAAGGATGCAGGGCTTAGTGACGATACGGCCAACTCAGTCATGGCGCACCATGCTTCACCAATGTGGCCCTCTTCACCGTACGCCTATCCTATGTATGTAATGGTAAACCCAAATTCATGGGTCCAAAACCAAGAGAAGGCCACGACTCCTACGTCATCGCCAAGTTCGAAAGAAGAGGAAGTTTCTGAAAATTAGATAAGGATATAAAGTGACTTATTTATAAATATTTATTTTTTAATTTAGTAAAATTATAAAAAATGATACTTCAATATTTTTTGTTCTTAAAACCCTCATACACCCACACAAAAAATATTTTCGAACTTGTCAACACTGGTACGAAGTGTCAATTCAGTTCTGTTGAGATGTTGCCAAGTAAGTAAATTTTTATCATTTCGGCCAAAAAATGTTTAAATGTTAGTTAAGATTGTTAAGACGGTTTTACTCATGTGTATATTTTGGAGATGCCCGAATGCCCGGAAACACAATACAATCGTTGCTATGAGGCCATCGAGATATTATGTACTAGAGAAGCTACTCAGAACAAAATTCATGTTCCGTTTTTATTTGAATTAAAACAAAAAGCGCTGCAGCGCTAAAACAATAATTTGTAGTCAAATCCTACAGTATTAACAAGCAGCGCTCGATCGTTTTTGAGTTGTAGTTCTCTCGCGAGCGTAAGGTCCTAAGCGCCGTAATTTTCATGGCGTTTACGCGTGTTGCCCAACAAACTGCTATAAAGATTTGTTTGCACTGCAGTGCAGGGGCCGCGGTTCGCGTTACAAACTTTTTCTTCGCGGTGTCTATTCTGTACGCTAGTAATAATAACTCATATGAGGCCGGTTTTCAGCGAGGCCATGGTATCACTCTGTTCGAACCGGCCCATACGTGCCGAACTATGGCTTTCCGAAGGTGAAGGTAGGAGAGGGAAAGAAGAGAGAAGGAGGTAACGGTCATCCCGACCTGCTGCCCCCGGCCAGCGCTCATGGAGGTCGATTGATCCCCCTAGCTAGGCTAGCTCATCATTTAGAAATTATGATAATCTTTGCTTATATTGATAGTCTTATTAGCAATACAGTGATTTTAAAGTACCCGACTAAAAAAAAGGATAAATTGTAGGCAAAATTTTTGGCGACTCGGAACAAGATAGATTTGGCAACACCGATCTGTTGACATTTCTTTTAATTCAAAACACGCTACATGCGTGTGTAATTCTATGGGTGTTGCGATTTTTAAATTTATCACATCATCTGATACAATATAGAAATATAAACACTTACGAGAAACAAGCATACTATAGAGCATAGAAATGGTTTCCAAGAAAAAGAAGAAGGTAATATACGTACAAATAATTTCTATGTAAACACGTGTTTATATATGTGATATAACCAACAAAGTTTTTCCGATATTGCAGTATTCATCCGGAGAGGGAGCGCAGTTTATTACTAGGAAAGCAGCTTTAAAGAAGTTGCAGTTATCTCTTAAGGATTTTCGGCGCATTTGCATATTAAAGGGTATCTATCCTAGAGAACCTCGCAATCGCAAGAGGGCTCAAAAAGGGGTTGGTGGCATTAAAACATTATATCACACTAAGGACATTAAATTTTTATTGCACGAACCGATAATATGGAAGCTAAGAGAGTTAAAAGTAAGTTTTTATATATATTTAAACTAATAACTAAACGAAACCCACGATTACACAATACAATAAACTTCTAAACTTTGCTTTTTTTAGGTATATCAACAAAAGATAAGACGTGCACGGGCAATGAGAGAATACAGGTCTATGAAAAAGTATTTACGTGACTATCCAGAAATAAATATTGACCATATAGTGAAGGAGAGATATCCCACTTTTGTAGATGCATTAAGAGATTTAGATGACTGCCTCACACTTTGTTTTCTCTTTAGTACTTTCCCTTCATTAAAGAAAGTTCCCAGAGACCAATCAATGCTTTGCAGAAGATTAACAGTAGAGTTCATGCATGCAGTCATAGCTGCCAAAGCTCTCCGGAAGGTGTTTGTGTCTGTCAAAGGTTATTATTACCAGGTTGAATTTGAAGGACAAACTATCACCTGGATTGTGCCTCATCATTTCTCGTTTCAGGTAACTCAATAAATTTTATTAAAATGCACTCATTGTTTTGACTGGCCTGTTGGTCTAGTGGTTAGTGACCCTGACCACTATGCTTATAGGTCGTGGGTTCGATTCCCACCTGAGTCTGGGTGTTCATTGTGTCCGTTGTTTCTATGTTTATAAAGCCCCCTGCAGCACAGGAGTAATTCCTGATGCGGGAGTTGTCTTTTAAAAAAAAAAACTTGTGGAGTAGACCGATTGAATTGTTAGCCATTAAAGACCTGAAAATAATCTATTTGTATACTTCTACTTTCAGCCGCAAAGTAAAGATGAAGTAGACTTCAAGATTATGTCAACATTTGTTGAATTCTACACAATGATGCTTGGATTTGTAAATTTCAAGTTATATCACTCTCTCAACTTGGTTTACCCACCTAAGCTAACATCAGCATTCTCTGCTGACACAGATAAGGACCTTATAGATGAACATGCATATGTGTCAGAGAGAATCGCAGCCATGAACTTGTCTTTAGCCAGAGTGGAAGGTGCTAATGATGCTGAAGAGTTGCCCGAGATGGATATCTTCAATACAGAAGATGAGGATCCACAAAAGTTAGAAGAAGCTAAACAAGAAGCAGAAAATGTCAAGAAACTCAAGACTATGTTCAAAGGCTTGAAATTCTTTATAAACAGGGAAGTCCCAAGAGAGCCACTAGTATTTATTATTCGTTGCTTTGGTGGGGAAGTGTCTTGGGACAGAGACCACTTTGTAGGGGCTACATTTGATGAGTCTGATGAAAGTATTGCCTATCAGATCGTTGACAGGCCAACAATGGACAAACAGTACATCTCTCGTTATTATGTGCAACCTCAGTGGGTGTTTGACAGTGTCAATGCAAGAAGTCTACTGCCAATTAACAAGTATTTAATGGGAGCTGTACTGCCTCCCCATCTTTCACCATTTGTTGATAAAACTAAAGATCAAGTATATATTCCCCCTGAAGAGAGAGCACTCAATGATCCTAACTTTAAACCTCTGAGTGAGTATAAGAATTTTATAACATATCATTCAAACTTTCAAATTACTTTTTGTCATCTTGTCCAGATTTTGTTTTACTTATTGTGCCTACTCTACATGTTATGCAGTTTAGAGTTAGAAATAATGTCTTGATCTTGACACCATATTTGGGTAGGTAAAGTAGTTGCATAGTTTTTTTTACCACCACAAATATGTTAAAGAAATATGGCTCTTTGGAAAGTAAATATTATAATTATGTACTTATACGGGAATTAATGCGATGACGAAAAGGTATTACATACCTCTGAATCGCCTGACATTTCGACCAGGTTGCATTGGCCGTGGTCACAGGCTGACTTTTGAGTCAGCCTGTGAGTGTGCCTGTGTGTTGATATATAGTACTAGCGACCCGCCCCAACTTCGCACAGGTGTAATGTAGATACTAATGTGGTGAACAATTATTGTCATATGATTGTACAAATTAACAAAACAATATTAAACTATACATATAAACCTTCCCCTTGAATTGCTCTATGTATTGGTGACAACTAAATTAAAACCTGTTGCCTAGTTTAAAAGATCGAAGCGTACAAACAGCGGAAGCGACTTTGTTTTATGCTATGTGAAGATTGTAAGGGAATTTCCTAGACAACTATAACAATACCTATAATTTCTGTTAAACTCTGCATATATTATGTAAATTGGTGTTTACACTCCAACTTATATGTTAAGAGTTGCGAGTTGTCAGCATGACTCGGTATCAAAACATAATGTACAAGTACTGCACAAGAATGCATATATTGAGATCATTGATTGCACCTTCTCAGATGACGACCAATCAGGGAGTGACATAGAAGAAGCCAGTGATGAGGATAAAGAGGATGAAGAGGAACGAAACTCTGAAGATACTGATGCTGAAGAAGCTTTAGCTAAACAATACCAACAGGAGGTGGAGGAAGACTCTTCTGATGACGATGAGGACAATGTAGATCCAGAGAAAAAGAAAATAGCTAAAGAAAAGGTAAGCATTTAGAAAAGACTTGATAAACTTTTCTCACGTTAGACATGGTACACTCATCACCTGCCAGTGGCATCATAGAGATAATATAGATCGTGCTCGTTGGGCGGCACGATTGTAGGGGACTGTGACAGCCGATCAGTGAAGAGGGGGGAGAGAGAGATGCAAGACCTGTTCAATCTTTTTTCTCTCTTTAACACTGTTATGCTTCTACAGCCAGCTTTCCTACTCTATTCATACTATCTCTATTAGTGGCATTCAAATAAGCCTTACAGTTGGCTACATCAGTAGATACATTTAGGAAGGATATTTTTTACACATAATTTACAGAACAAATACAATATAGGAATGTTAAAAGCTTAACTGGTGAACATAAAAAACTGGAACTAGAATTGCAGTCACTAAACACTTATGTTAGACATTTTTTTTAACGTCCAGTTCCCAAGATCACTTTCCACATCCCTTCAAATTAAAATCAACACTTTGTGTTTTACATTACTGTGTTAAGTGAAATCGCGGTCGTGGGTTCGATTCCCACCCAGGACAAATAATTGTGTGATGAGCATGATCATTTGTTCTGTGTCTGGGTGTAATTTATCTGTAATATGTATGTAGTATGTTTATCAGCAGTCTGGTTACCAGAGTACAGGCTGTGCCTAGTTTGGGATCAGACGGCCGTGTGTGAGATGTGTGAAATTATTATATTAAAAAAAAAAATATGTAAACATTCTGTCCATTTTATTAACATTATATTTTATTTTGTATTTTAGCCTTGTTACTTTTTTTTTACAGAAAAAGGCTATGGCTGTCACCACAGGAGTGCCTCATAAGGAACACCCCTATCAAAAAGAAATTGAAGACAAACAGGCCTTCAGGTTGCGAGAGAAACTTGTTCGGAAGAAGCACAGAAATCTCTACAAGAGCATGAAAGCTGGACAAGAGCAGCGGAAAAAAGAAATATGGCTGCTCAGAAAGAAGAGGCGTCTTCACGACGAAAAAGTCAAAGAAGATAAGAAAAACGAAAAACGCAAACAAAAAATCCAAGCGTTGGAAGCCTCTGTATAAAACAAATAAAACCAATTTATAATAATATTTCTTTTTTTATTTCTGTATTGTGCTAATTCAATTAATATTTACATTACAATAAAAAATGGACATGTTTTAATAACCATCAAACAAGATAATCATAATATAATAGTCAAAGAAGCAACAAAATTACTTTGGTACTAATAGATATGGCTTAAACACTATTTTGATATCAAGTACCAACGTAAACAGGAGTACCAAAAATATTTGGAAATAACTGTAGATATAAAGTAAATTGTTCCTATGTAAAATGCTAGCTTGAGCAGATCAACACGTCTATTAACTGCTGTGGATCGACCACAGAACATAATAAATATTTCTTTTTTATCCTAATCAGTATCATTATCGCTATCGTCGCCTTCTGCATCACTGTCTTCGAGCTCTGGCATCGGGAAGCGCAGGATCGCAGCAATACCAGTCAATTGGTCTAATTCTGTAAGCAAACAATGTCATTTAACACATTGGTACACAAATAAACTTGAATATAGATAAATAATTGATTTATTTTTTAAGAACAAGACGCAAATATATTTTTTTACAAAACTACGGTGTTACGGAAACGTAAATTTGGCTGATGATTAATGGGTGATCTTATAAACAAAAGCAACAGCCATAAATCTGTTACTGACGCCCATATCAACTTAATAAGTACTACTGCAAGTAGTGATAATGACTGCGTTTTTTTTTTATTAGTAAGTGGCAAACAAGCAAAGAGATAGCTGGATGGTAATTGATTTTGCATACCCTAAAAACACACTCAACACGAGAGCTCTCACTCACGCTGTCACCCTATATAAAGGTGACCCCGAGACATCAGCATACACCGAGACGTAGTAGTAGTGTTTTGGTTCCCACCAACAGGGGCGGCCTTAGGCATTGCGAGGCCCCGGGCGATAGATCTTTGCGAGGCCCTATTGTCCTTTGAGGAATTTATGTGAATTGAACCTATATTTACTGCTTAATGAAAAATGCAATAAAAAATTGTATATAGGAAATTAACAAAACTTTTATGTCAATTTCCTTCACTTTTCTATGGAACGGTATCCACTAACCAATTGACGATCTGTTTTATTTTCCGCTAAATCTTTCAAAGCATCACATATATCGCTTAGTTGATATTTAACGGCCTATCGAATCTACCCAGAATTCCCACGTAGTTTCAGATAGCAGATTTGACTTGAGCCAGCAAAGAGATTTTTCTCCGTGGGTGGTTGTGCGAGGGCTCGAGGCCCCTGCAAGAGCGAGGCCCCAGACGGTTGCCCTGCTTTTGCCACCCCCTAAGGCCGCCACTACCCACCAATGACATAACTGTGATGAGCTGAACATATATTCTGGGTGTAATGTATCTATAATATGTATGTATTTAGTCATTTATAAGTATGTTCACCAACAGTCTTGTTACCATAGTACAGGCTCGGCCTATTTTAAGATTAGACGGTCGTGAGGTGTCTCAAATTGTTATATTATTAATAATATGTGAACTGACACCAATTTGAGCAGATATCTGATGTATCCCACCTCATTGAAACAAGTTATGACCTTGCGACTAGTCTAAATAGCAGCAAGCAGAAGGAAATTAGCAGCTGGTGAAACTATTATAATAAAAAAACTCTTATCATGTAAAGCTCTACTGAAATACTCAACAACATAAACCCAATTTTTATAATATACTTACGTTCTCCAGACACATGCATGCTGGAAAAGATCCTCACTTCGCCGCCATTATCTCGTACTGAATCAACGATAGCCACGTATTCTTTCCTCTGTTGTATATCTAGACACCTGGTGAAAAGGAAGAATGGTTAAGCAAAATTGTTATTTTAGTAGTGTTTGTCTAATCATCCAATTATGGAACAAAGGAAATAATTTCAAAACTAAAAAACACTTCGACAAAAATTTCGGTTTACAACAAAACTAGCTCTTACTACTGCTTTACAACATTAACAATCTATAAGTTATTATCACAATATAAGTAAGTTTGCTTTCCACGTAACAATAATAAGTACATATTATAGTTACCATAACCACAATCACTACATATTATAAAACAAAGTCCCCCGGCGCGTCTGTCTGTCTGTCTGTTCGCAATAAACTAAAAACTACTGAACGGATTTTCATGCGGTTTTCACTAATAGACAGAGTGATTCATGAGGAAGGTTTAACTGTATAATTTGTATCCGTGCGAAGCCGAGGCGGGTTGCTAGTAGTCTATATTTTTTACTTTTTTGTTGTTTTTTTTATTTATTGTTGTCATATCTATTTTCTTATACAACTAGGGCTGCAAATTTCCATTCACTTACGCAAGCTCCACAATTAATGCTCGTTAGTTTTTGTTTGGGAGCCTTCAACCAATCAATTTGCTTTGTCAGTACCCCGTATAAGACACTATAGCCTGCGACAACTTTTCACATCTCAAGAAACATAACCAGATAATAAACCATTCGGACGTACTTCACTAGGTCTTAACTATTTGAAATAGCAGCAGAGAATCTCCATTACTTAGCTATATTTTAACTTGATTGCTTTGAACATGTATTGTCACTTGTGTCAGTTCATCATCATAAACAAATCCTTAACTTTTCTAAGCTAGTAGTGAACATAAATATAAGTAGCAAAAATTTTAAAACAGTTACCTAAACAATTTATCAGAAATCATGAGAGTTTCAATGGCTAACGCTTCGTTCGCGCGCTCCACATGTTTCTTGCCATAGAAGGCTTTTGCGGGTTCCAGCTGCAACATTGTGTAAAAGCTTTCCAACAACTTCACCTCACTCGCTGCCTTAGTGTCGGAAATCTTGGCCATTACTGCTTGTTCTTGTAATACTTCTGTAATAACAAATATAAAAAATATATAAACTATTCAAATGTTAAATAATTTAGTTTAGTTAGCTGGCAATGTTAAATAAATAGAGTTGCACTAGTTGAGATTAGTTGTACTGTACGGTGTCATATCTAAGTACAAAAAAAAACAAATAGTTATCCTTAAAAAGTACAACAGACTTCAATGTATCTAAATTATGCCACTTGAAATTTTTACTATCTATTTTGCACTCCTTGGGATTAGATTTTTTTTACTTTTATGAGAATACTTGGAGGTATGACCCACGCAATTAAAAAATAATCATAAAATCTGTTTACAATAATTGATGAAGATATGATGTAACATACATAGAAAAAATATGGTGTAGAACTCGTCGTTAAAAAGAAGAAAAAATCATGATCAAGTCAAGATATTCAGTAACTAAGAATGAACAGTAACCAGTATTGACTGGCCTGTTGGTCTGGTGGTTAGTGACTCTGACTGTCGAGCCAGAGGTCGTGGGTCTGATTCCCACCCAGGACAAATAATTGTGTAATGAGCACCATCATTTGTTCTGTGTCTGGGTGTAATTTATCTATAATATGTATGTATTTAGTAATATATAAGTATGTTTATTAGCTGTCTGGTTACCATAAGTACAGGATCTGCGTAGTTTCGGATCAGATAGTCTTGTGTGTGGTGTCTCAAGTTATTTATTTTTTCACGCATAGTTGTAACCATGTTTTAAACTGTGTCCGATAAAATCTCAGGATCTGCTTCATGCTTTTTAAGTGTTATCTCAATATTTCATTTAAAGTAATTAAAGTTTTAAATTTATTTACCGATTATATATGTATCAATTATCGTTCTATGTAGATAACAATCATGAAACTTATATAATGTAGTGAGATAAAGGAATGATAAATACTTTAAACTTAAGATAAGTCGAATTATACGATAATTTAATAACAACACATTACTCATTAGTAATGTGTTGTTATTAAATTAAAACAACAACAACGCAATTATAAGAACAAAAGGAAGCAGATACCACATAAATAATTCCATAGGTATTGTGGGAACAAGAATTGAGTTATGTTCTGCATGACAAATGGCAAATTAAAATGTTTTTTATCACTATCACTCTACATATTATAAAACTAAGTCCTCCGCCGCGTCTGTCTGTCTGTTCGCGGTAAACCCAAAAACTATTTAACGGATTTTCATGCGGTTTTCACCAATAGATAGAGCGATTAGGTATAAAATTTGTTAAGGTTTTGTGTAAATATGATGATATGATGATGGTTGTTAAAGATGCCTCTGCTACCCGTGCGAAGCCGGGACGGGTTGCTAGTAATCTATACTTACTAATATAATAAAACTGAAGTTTGTTTGTTTATTTATTCGCGCCAATCTCTAGAACTATCAGTCAAATTCGAATTATTATTTTCGTATTTGATAGAGTATTCAATGAGGCAGGTTAATCGCTATGTAACATCACTGACTATAAACGCAGATGAAACTGCGAGAAAGTTGTTTGAATGAAACAAATCATTCAGATTATTATACAATGACTAGTTCAGACTTGGCTTTGACCAGGAAGGTTAAAGCGCGAAATTTGTATAATAATAAATTATATTACAACACTGTCTAATCCCAAACTAGACATTGCTTGTACTATGGGTTCTAAAACAGGAATAAACATACTCAAATACTTTTTTCCAAAACATACATATTGCACATAGAAATACCCAGGCTAATACAAATAGACCTATTCATGCATAGAAATATTTGCAATCAGCAGAAATCAAACCTGCAACCTCCCTACTGTTTCATAAGCATCTCAATTTAGTGTATTCTGAGGTAGTACTGGTGATGCAATCATATTATTAAGATTCGGCATTTAATTAGTTTTCTTTTTGTATAATTAACCTTTTTTTTTTTCTATTTCTACTGAGCAATGTTTAGTAATAAGAAAGACAAACCTTTTAGTGAATGTTTGAATCCCGATGAAGCTTTGACCAATAAGAATTTACCCTTATTTTCAATCAGCAATTTGTTATCTGTTTTGATTGCTTGTTGCATCATATATTCAAAGAACTGATCTTTGACAAAACCTGGTGAGGCAAGAATCACGCACTTGACAATGCTAAAGTCAATATGCCGTAGAATACCTTGCATCACTGCTTCATAGAATTTATTGAGACCCTGTAATGCAAAAACTAATATATAGTATCATATTGTGAAATAAATACCATTGACAAAGAAATTTTTAACACAAACAACCTGCTTTCATCAATCACTCCCACTAATATTATAAATGTGAAAGATTGGATGGATGGATATTTGTTACTCTTTCACGCAAAAACCACTGTACCGATTGCGATGAAACTTGGTATGTAGATAGCTGGAGACCCGGATTAACGCATAGGCTACTTTTTATCCCGATATTCCCACGGGATCGGGACTTACGCGGGTGAAACCGCAGGGCGCTTAGTCACATATAAAAATGACCAATCCTTACTTGGTGTAAATGCAACAAAAATACTGCATGCATATTTTATTTAATGAATGGTTTAATATGTTGACATCTCATCAAATTCTTGCCTATACTCAATAAATAAGAAAAAAATACATGAAAGTATTAACTCATAAATTTTCAAATATTTTTCTTGCTATCAATCATTACTTAGTGTAAAAGACTTTGTTACTTAATTTCGAACCACCTGATATTGTTCTCAATGTGAGATAATTTGTGTTAATAATTGCATGATCATTAATTGAACTAGTGTTGTCGGAAGTTGTCTTTAAGATAATAATCATAAATTTAAAACACCCCCCCACTCGAAAATCCCTGCAACGATTAAAAAATAGAAAAGACCTGATGATTTTCGGACGGCTGAACAGTTTTTCATAGAGAACATTCTCGATCAAGTCACCATTCAACCAAAAAAAAAAAACTTGGAAATTGCTTGCCCCAGCTTCCAAATGAATGGACCGATTTAAGTGCATTTTTTTTGTGTGTCTGTACACCGATTTCAGTGTGTGTCTGTACACCGATTTCAGTGTGTATCTGTACACACAGACAGTCAAACACACAGACACTTACAACTTATAACACCCCTCTTTTTGCATTGGGGGTTAAAAATAAAAGCATAAGAAAATTCAAAATGTTGATGTCTCTTTGCATGCTGATGGACCATATTCTGGTAAAAGAACACAAAATTATATTTGTTTATAAGATGTGAAAATGAATAAAGGTAATACCTAGTATTCAAAGTACCCATAATGAATAAAGGTAAACCATTCCCAAGCAAAGCCACTAGTATACTATTCTTCAAGACCAAATTCATCTATTAACCATTACTGTTAGCAGTAGTATCTAATCTACATAATATATTTCAATAGTAGTATTTTCAGACATTATTAATTTTATTAGCAGAAAGATAAATGTGAACATAACACATACCTTTTCATGTTGCTGTACAAAACCTTTTCGCTTTCTAGGAATTGTAATATCAATTTTGGACCTGACTAATGTCATGGAAGGGGTGATTAAGCAAACATGTGCCAGACCTTCTTGCATTACCACCGCAGCAACATCAGCACTAGCAGCAGGATCACATGCCATGTCCACCCTTTCCAGAGCTACTGAATCCCACAATGTCTTCTGCATTGTGAACTTTCTGTTCAATTCTAAGTCTAGTGTGTGGTATGCACCCATCTGAAATGTTTGCCTAACAAATTAAATAAAATTCTAAAATAAATATTGAACAATACTATGAATAGTTTTTATGTAAATTATATCGTATTACAGAGTTTAAGGTCCTTTACATCAATAAGGTTGACATAGAAAGATACTTGATTGACAAACTAAAACGAAAAAGCATCACCAACTTCAATGAGCCTAAGTCATGATAAATTGTTATAAATGTATCCCTTAATTTTCCACCCTTAGAGAATGAGTATTTAATATATTTTTTTTTTTTCTTTTTAATGAGACCGACTTTCAGTATAACCATAACAAATGCATGGTTACTATAAACAATACCCAAATCGCTATATGTCTACCTGTAATATTTGAATATTTGAGTTTCCTCAATTTCAAATTTCTCTCGGATCCCATCATCAGATCCTAACCTAATGACAATGACTCAAACAAAAAAGAATTTTCACAATTGATTCAGCCATCTTTCTGTAATTGGGTAATATACTAAAAAACCGGCCAAGTGCGAGTGGGACTCGCGCAACGAGGGTTCCGTAAAACATTTTTATTATATGATGACTGAACTAAAAATTTACGGTTAAATTTTTCCTTTATCTATGCTATAAGACGTTATTGCGAGTGTCGAAAATTTGCGGCATAAACAGCTGTATCTTTTGATTGCATTGGCTTAAAAGTTTGATTTTTTCACAGCTCTAAGGGACAGTAGACCTGAGTATTTGATATAAATTCCAGCTTCCAGCGTGGAGGCACACATTCCTGAGAAAAAGGGCCTTGACAGACAGACCCACGGACGGAAGGACAACAAAGTGATCCTATAAGGGTTCCGTTTTTTCCTTTCGAGGTATGGAACCCTAAAAAAAGAATCAGATGAACTGAAAGCCTCCTTTTTTTAAGTTGGTTAACAATAAATATGAATACACTATACATTACTTTATTTTTAGCTCAAAGGGGAGATATAAGGTACATCTGATAAAAATAAAATTCATTTCATTATGATTAAAGTAAATAAATATTCATAGCACTTGTAACAATATTTATTTTGCATTTTAGATTACTTATTGAAGTCTAGTTAAGAAGAGTCAGAAACATTACAGTAATCCCCCGCTTTATGCGACGCCGCACAGCGCGATTCCGTTATAACGCGACTTTCAAAATTCGCATTAATTTACCTCGCTTTATGCACACAACATCAATTTTACAGCCCATGGATCAAGGGAGAATAGTAAATTTTAAAGCATACTACCATCGCGCACTTTTGGTCAGTTAATTCATGAAACAGATGGACAACAGTCCATGCGAGATTGGTGGAAATATTACCTACTACTTTTAATTGCACCTACTTCTTCTTTTCTCTGCATCACCCTATGGTTGACTGGTAGAGAATGCCTTAGGCATTAAGTCCGCCAATGTACCAAACATGCATAAAGTTTAAAATAAATTTTAAAAAAAAGTTACAATATTTTGAAGGGAGTACAAAACATTGATGCCGCTTGGAATAAAGCAAAACATACCTACATGAATGGTGTTAAAAGCACTTTAATTGTTTATTTGTCCAGTACGCATCTCTTGCGTAAAGCGGGGGATTACTGTAGTTGTTTTCCTTATATTTTCTTAAAAATACTTTACACAGGTACAATGTGATATAATATTATGAAATGCTAAGTATTGCACTATTTAATATTACTCATAACAGAATTAGCATTACCTTCACATATTGATTCTCCACAATATTCCGGCCCTTCAGTCTCAGTACACATGCTTGTGTATCAAAATCAATATTTTCAACAGTAATGGTGAGTGTTGTTCTCACTCTGGTACTGGTGGAAGATCCGGTGGAGGACTCTGTTTGCACTTTGCGCACTGTGGACGCTGTGACAGCGTCCCCTGCTGCAATGAGGTTGTAAGCGTGCCACATATCCTCTGGTTCCTCAGGGATAAGGGCAATGCTCCTGCGAAATAGGAATAACTTAACATGAACTTATTTTGGTTACATAAAATAATATAATTGTTGATAAGTATATTCGTCAAAGCAAATCCACATGATTATGAGTTCAGACGGGATTGTGATAAATGAATACGAAATTATGTTTTTTAGAAAAGAAGACATCTGGTGTCCTGAAGCTTAGAACAAAATAATTAAAAGTTTACAAACAAACTTACCCGCAGCCATCTTTTTCAATATTTTTAAAAACAAGCTTCATCTTGTTTATAATGTTGATTACATTATTTATTCCCACACATGATAAAAAATATTTTTTATTCAAGAACTGTCCGGTTCGATGACGAGAACTTCAGTTTGACATTTGACACTTTGACAGCGCGATACAAATGTCAGCTCGTGCACACTCTCAAAGGCTAAGAGTGGTTTTTTTTTTCAAGATGGACGAATAGACGTCCATTTTTTTACGTTTTTGTTATTTAACTTGTATAATTATAAAACACTTGATATTGGCGGAATTCCTGCGGTGATTCTTGCGCGGGATAGAGTCCATAATAAAATAATATAAATAAGGCTAAGAGCGCATTTTTTTGCGTTTTTGTTATTTAACTTGTATAATTATAAAACACTTGACATTGGCGGAATTCCTGCGCTGATTCTTGCGCGGGATAGAGTCCATAATAAGGCCAGGCTTGCCTTGATAAGAATTAGATTGGGGCACAGAGTACAGTAATAGATTGGGCTTTCAAGATGGACGAATAGACGTACATTTTTTACGTTTTAGTTATTTACTAACTTATAATTAGAAAACACTTGACATTGTCGGAATTCCTGCGCTGATTCTTCGCACGGGATAAGAGACATAAGAATCCTTAGGAAATATTATATATATATATATATAAATATGAGGCTTGCCTCCACATGCACTAATTTTTTTTTAAATATCTTTTTATACGTCTACTAAGTATTTAAAAGGTCATCAAAAAATCGTTTACATTGAAGAGGTTACGTAAAAATATCTAAAAGAAGGACCCTGTCCAGCATAAATTTCAGAGACAGTTTACGAACACAAACAGTTTAGTTGTAGGGAGAATGGGTAACAGTGGATCACTTTTTTTCTAACCGGTACAACTACAAGGTTTATCGCTAAATCACTGTTTTCTACAATTAAATTATAGGATGGGTAATTAATCTTTAAAGAAAAAGGCATTTGTTGACGAATAATACGTAAATTTAAAAATTATAGCTTTTGAAAAAGAAGTTGGGAAAAGATCCACTGTGACCCAGGATTGGGTCACTTAAGATCGGTGCATGGGTGACAGTGGTTCAGTTGGATTGTTCGTTATTTGTACCATAAAAGAGTATTTAATCGAATATTCTAAATAGTCTTACAAAAGTTTGACTACAATTATTGGAATTTTAAAATTCGTATCTCTTGGAACCATTACTACATAATATAGTCGTTAACGTTTAAGTAGTAAATTATTATTTTAAAATAATATGAAAATTATGAAGTCACCAACGATTAACAACAAAAATACTTCTTCAGGAATAAGTACCTATCAAAATAATCCTTCCAACTTGAAATCTAAATATACGAGTGGATCGTTGATACACTGTACCCCAAATCAAAGTGATTAATTGGAACCCAATGACAGTTATTAATAAAACATGTTCATAAAAAGAAATTTTCGGAAGTCAAAACAATATACTTTATATTTAACTATAAGAAGCACCAGCACCAAGCTTTCAAAAGGAACCAAATGTCCAGAAACATAACTCATTTAAATACAATAGAAAATTTGAAACACGTAAAACGCAGTCAACAATTGGTTGGGCTGAAGGAGGTGTATAAGAGCAGCTACATAGCGTTTGTTCACTCCCGTGCACATAATATATTCGAAGTTATAGCAAATGATCCACTGTTACCCACTCTCCACTACATTGGTTTCGTGTTTTGTTTTTAATGGTTATTTCAAAATCATACTCTGTGATATAACTTACGTTTTACGGTTACTTTACTTACGGTTATCCATGAACACAAATACTATAATTATGTCTATTCTATTATGAGTAAATATAATGCAGGAAACTAAAACATATGAAATTAAGCATTTTGGAAAAAATATATAGTAATGATAAATAAAAATAATAATAATAAACTTTATTATCAGACCAAAGTCCATACACAATATGCATAATATAATTCAATGTTGTTATATATATATATATATATACTTTACTTAATATATAAAGACGTCACCTAACCCACAAGAAGATTTCAAATCTCTAGATATAGTTTTCCCATGTCAAAAGATTTGTCTTCTGTGTGACATTCCTTTTAGGATCATCAAAAGAAAAACTAGCCTTATCTTTAGAAAAGTCAAGTGGTACTCCTAATGATGACTGATGAAAGTGATGGAGTGATGAGTAGTCCCTATTTATAAACAATCTTCTCAAAAAATAATGTCAATTTGATATTAGAAATATAGGCATTACTTGTTGTTTATAATTCATCATCATCATTTCAGCCATAGGACGTCCACTGTTAGACATAGGCCTCTCTTAATGACTTCCAAGAAGACCGGTTGGAAGCGGCCTGCATCCACCGCGGTCGTCTGTCCACCGCGACAATGGACGTCCCACGCTGCGCCTTCCGGTCCGTGGTCTCCATTCCAGAACTTTTTGGCCCCATCAACCATCCGTTCTACGTGCTATGTGCCCCGCCCATTGCCACTTCAATTTGCTGACCCGTTCGGCTATGTCGATAACCTTCGTTCGTCTGCGTTTATAATTACTGTATCGTTATCTCCTGTCTAATCAATTATACATATAATGGTTTGTTTTAATGGATCGGGAGTTCGGGACCAAATAGATTTGTGTTGTGCACCTAGCTTAAAATAGTTTTCATTGTATAACTAAACGTAGTATTACATAAACACGTCAATGTTTAAATTTCAAGCATTATATGAATAAAACGTAACTTTGAAGTTTGAATGCAAAGGGAGGACGATTGAGTACAAATGATTGCATCGCTGCAATTGTTTTCTGTTGATAGCTGGTAGCTTGTTTAAATTTAATGCCGTTTGTGCAGTTTATTTATTGTTTACATATGTGTTTTGTGTTTTACATCTCTCATGTAGTCTATTCGTCCATTCCATATAATTAAATAATGTGTGTGTAGTGGCAGTGATAACGTCAACGGTCAAGCTCAGCTGGTCCCGTCGAGCGGTAAAAATCTCGCGAGTTTTTCTTTACCTTACAGGCAGCACTT
The DNA here is from genome assembly GCA_963859945.1 of Euplagia quadripunctaria. NCBI lineage: Eukaryota > Metazoa > Arthropoda > Insecta > Lepidoptera > Erebidae > Euplagia > Euplagia quadripunctaria. The sequence continues at coordinate 8,615,168 of OY982564.1, read as the reverse complement.
TTCGTGCTCCATTTCTTCAAGGTATGCCGTTATATATTTTTTTAGATAACACGCTTGCTTAGTTACACTATATAACTTGAACAAGTATTCTAACACGTAAAACCAGATGTTATATTGTTAATTCATCTTATTATTTTTACACGTGTTATTTTATTATACCTACTTCGTATTCTTTCACCAAGTACGGTCGTTATATTAAGAATATTTTTGTTTATCATCGTTTATTAAAGCTCACTGGCCGTGATCCAGATTACGTGTCGTCTTATTGCGCGGGAACTCGCGGTATTTTTAGTTTATTAGTCGTTTAGGATGCGACGCGGCTTAATATATGTATATAGAAAATCGTTTTCAGAATAAAATGTTTCTAGACTTTTGGAAGTGTCAATATTGAGTGTTATATGAGTGAAAAAAAAATGAGTGAATCTCAAGAGACCTTGTCGCCGGACTCGGCTGTCACCCCTGCACCACCATCATCCACGTCTCCAGATAATGCATCCCTTGCAAGCACTCCAACTTCCACCATTACCAAGCCAGCTGACTCCACAAGACCATCATCTTTGCCAAAACCATCTGGCTTGAAACCACCCACCAAAATTGGACGGCTCTGCTCCAACTCTGCACCAAAGCCTGCAGTACCAATCTCTCCTAGAAGTGGTGAGTATCTTATATGTCTCTTATACATTCCAAGTCCTCAGTAAATATGCTTACGGTCCAATTGTAGATCCCCATGATTATAAAGATATATTTAAATATTCTGGTTACAAACTGCAATTGACATATTCACACATACACAAGTTTCTTGAGAAATATAGTATTAATGCTCTTTGTTGTATAGCTTTGCAATGTTCCATACATCATACATCATATATGCAGAGATCATAGATTTGTTGCCGAGGTGTGAGCAGTTTTACCTTCATAAATTTTTTTAGAGTTACTGCTCCAAATGTTGCACTTCTTATACCTTTTTGACTAAGTAGGGTATGTATGAGTACTCAGGTTTTGCCAAATTTGATTTACCACTAAGTATTAGTCAATCAATCCAATTACATCTAATGAGTTTTAACAGCCAAGGTCAGTTGAGCACATCCAATTAATTTTCAATTTGCTTACATCCTGTTTTAAATCTGTAATCTGCAATCATGAATTGCAAAAAAAAAATCAATATAAGATAAATATTTCTTAATATAATATAGGTGTGGCCTGTTCTGTAATTGTCAAATGCCTGTTCTAAGGTATCTGTGCCTTAATTCCTGTAATTATAATTATTTTACAGAACCATAAAGCCAAAAGTTAAATAATATTTTTTATTATCTATAGAAGTAGTGTAAAATGATTGGCTTAAAATATAGAAATATAAAAAAATACTTATTCTTTGAAAACGCTACTTGGCAAGAAATGAACTGAATGATAATAAGTAAATGTATACAACCATGATTTTTAATCAGGATACACAGGGGTGTATGCCAAATACCTCATGCTTATATTAGGACCTATATAGCAGGTGGCGAGCCTATTGATACATATCGGGTATAGCTCCAAACTCCAAGAAAGCAACTAAGCATTTGTTGCTTAAGAAGTCACATTAGCCACTGCGGCATGATGTTTATCTGTAGTTACATCAAGTTTACATATCCTCTATTCATCTTGTATTGAGCCTGTGGCCTATTAACTGCAGACATATTGCGATAATACCACTCGACATACACTGCGGGTGTTCAGATATTATTCAGTTATTCTTTCGTAATAACCTATATATTATGATTGTATATATATATTTATTACTAGCGACGCGCTCCGGCTTCGCACGGGTGAAATGCAGATACTAATGTGGCGAACAATTATCATCATATTCCAACAAATTAACTAAAACAATATTAAACTACACGTATAAACCTTCCTCTTGTCACTCTATCTATTGATGAAAATCGCATTAAAATCCGTTGAGTAGTTTAAAAGATCTACGCGTACAGACGGCGGGCAGCGATTTTGTTTTATACTATGTAAAAAAGACGCATATATTTCATCTGTGTCACAATCACTTCTCTCTATAATCCTATATATGTATATATCTAATGTGGGTCGTTGGATTTACTGTGTGAAATAGAGATTCTTTTCCGGACACCTTAAAAAAAAACGCCGATTCCATTTAAATTTTTAGCTTGTTAACGATTCATCTAACAATTATAATAGTCCTTTGGCACAGAGTGTCCGGGATTTACCCTGACACTTTTTGAAAACCCCGCCCGGACCCTCCCCGGATGCCCTCTAAACTAAGACAAATCCGGGGAAACCCGGACGGATGGTAGCCCTATAGTAAGGTAATATTTTGAAATGTTTATCCAATGTGTCTGCCATTTTTATCAACTATATCCTAAGTCATAACAGAATTTATCAGTACCTATCAATAGTTTCGTTAGTTAAACAAAATTAGCAAAGATAAGAACACCGCGACTTCGAACCTAATAAAGAATGTGTTGGATCGCCGTTGCTTATTATATCGATGAGATAAATATACAAGCGTGACCTCAACCGACCAGTATCACCGGATGATCAAGAATGCTCATCAAAATTGCACGACCTTGAACTAAACGAAACCCGTTTTCTAAATAGATGGATATAAGCGTTCGACATTTGATAAAAACTTAATTTTTAATAACTTGAAACATTAATGTATTCATCGATCAACTGCAAATCTTTTGTTTGTTCTTTTTGCATAAATTAATAGAAAGAGGTCCAAAACTTATTCGGATGAAAGTGAAATTTGTTTGGTTTTATTGTTAGGTATCTTTTCGTGTTATAATAAAGTTGTAAGAGTTTCTCTTGAGCTCGCGCGGTCGATTCGCGCTGCCTCGTGACTACGCACTACTAATCATCGTTGTCCGATTCGTAGCAGCAATCATCGTTTTCACTTCGGTGCATGAATAAGCTTATTTGAAACTCGCACTTGATCTCTTGATAGAAACCTACTGTGGCTTCTCTTCTCAGACCTGTAGATGTAGTTTAGAAAATGGTTACTCCATCTCTGCCTAGAGGTGTCGTAGAAACCGTGTAAGATAATCTCTTTACCTCGCGTGATAATCATAACAACATTCTTAAAAGTAGTGGCGTTAAGTGTCCAGTACTAGACAATGAGACCTAATGAAAGCAGGCTGTCAGGATATTCTAATCCTGACAACCTATCGGTCTCTTTACATAGGTAAATAGCTTATAGTTACAGCCATAGTTTATATAACTTCAAGTATGAGAACTATTGTAATACTCATGTAAGCTTTTTCGATGCACATGTTTTTAAATACATGTACAAGTTGTTTGTGTCATACTCGGGTCATAGAAATAGACAGGCAAAAGTTGTAACATGTATTTTTTTCTTATTAATACTAGTTTTGTATCTTTATATTATAACTAGCTGCGCACCGCGGTTTCACCCGCATAAGTCCCGATGCCGTGGGAATATCGGGATAAAACGTAGCCTATGTGTTAATTCAGGTCTCCAGCTATCTACATACCAAGTTTCATTGCAATCGGGTCAGTAGTTTTTGCGTGAAAGAGGTACAAACATCCATACATCGTCACAAACTTTCACCATTATAATATTAGTAGGATAAGAGCACTGGTGGCTCTGTCGCATGGCTTGCTTATCGTGAAAGAGATCCGCCACTTTGTACAGTCTATTGGTATCGGGCTGTACAATGTTAAGACTTAGACTGTTTTATACATTAGTGTTTTAGACTTCGATAGCTAGCGGGGTTTAATAGATAATTTAAATTAGTATTATGGGTTCTGCTCGCGTTGCTGTTCGTCGATAATCAGATTTCCATGTTGACCGCTCGGTGGCCTCTGCTACGCGCTAAGGGCCAAGGGTAGCTCCTACAGGAATTCTAGTTAACGCAACCAATACTTGGTTGTAATAGCTGCGATGGCCCCCATGTTTTAAAATCAATAATAACGACATTGATCTAGTTTTGCTGACTCTCTGCAACAGATAAATACTTTGCCAAACTAAGTAAGCCTCACAAAAGATATTTTAATCCTTCTTTGTTATCAGATATCACATTTCAACGTGAACCGTGACATACTTTAAGTACGCAACAGCTTCACCGTTAGTCATGTGTCAGTTATTCTCACAAAAAACGTCGTGATCCAGTTTTGAAAAGTAAACGTTCAGTGTTTATGGTTTTTACGATGCCATACCCGCTAGTCATTCGCAAAAAATCATTCCTGTTATGAGCATTATACTTTACCGGTTCTCAATACGACCTTCATGATACTATTTAAACACATCGATTTAGATACCGTTATTTAACCACCTAGCACTTGTAAAAACTCACTGCTTGCCTAGGGTTAAAAAGCGCCTTCAGTACCCCTAGTACAGGTTTACAAAGAAAGTTTTAGTGAAGTCATTTGAGCTTTTTGGGTGATTTAAACTCTCGAAACAATGGTTCTAACGTAATAAGTTTATAAAAGAACATAAATCAACGAACAAAAGCAATTAACCCTGTTCGAGTTCCTATTTATCGAGAAATAGGGGAGACGAAAAAATCTGTACCTATTTATCTAGGTAATTAAACCTCATTTGGTTTTTTTTTTAAATATCTGTTAGTACTAAGAAAACATGTTAGCAGTGAATATAGGTAGTGATTTCAAAGCTTATCTGCTACAATTGTACGAAAAAGAAAAAATCGCTAATCTACTAGAGGTGAAGTAAAAAAAAGGGTCAACCAATTTACTTTTAATTACGATTAGTGTCAAGGATTGCTGCGAAGAAATATTATAACATCTTGTAAAGTAATAGCGTTTTCGTGTTTTGTTTGTTTGAATCTTCTCAATTCGTCAGTGTCCATTGTCCGTGTAGTTGTTCACTTTCTCCGTGCGTGACGCTTTGTTGTACAGGCGTTTTAATGAAGTGCCTATTCAAAACTGTCGGATCTGCTTTATTGTATAAATTTCCTTGTTGGAAAATACATATCTAACTATTAAATTAATGATCGTTTTGATACTCAAGATGTTTATTTTGCTTACATTGAATAAAATGTAGGTTCTCATTTAGGATCCGAAGAAGTACTTATTCATTTCTTGCCATAAATATGCAAATGTAGGTACTTAGTAATCTGCTTCCACGCTAATCTGTTAGTAAAAGGAATACCTAGAGAGAAAGTGTCAGGGTCGTTATCGTTCGTAGATCTAAATAGACAGGGTTGCTCTTGCATTAGTTAGGCTGAGCATGACTAGATGGGCCAATACATTATGTATCGTCACAGAATACCTAATAGTACGGATAGTATAGTTCCTCATTTATAGTTCCATCTAAGACACCAACCACGTGTCAGATCTCAGCCTAAAGAGGCTCAGTCACGTACCTACCAAGCAGTGAATTTTATAAGGCTCATTCCGTTATCTGTGCTAGATACAAATAAAGTTAACTCTATCCATTAATTTATTTTCTTTTTGACAGTTCGATAAGTAGTCAATTAGTGATGACTGATGAGTATGATGACTTAACACGTTGTCGCATCGATTTATAATAACAAACGATTTTATTTACGAGAAAGTTTTTATTAATTAAAATAAAAAAAAGTTAATTTCATCTAAAAATACTAAACTTGTGTAATAAATTATATTAACAAGGTGCCATGGTTGTTTAAATGATGGTGACGTAACTTCTTAACTTGTCAATTTCCGTTTCCTTCTATACCAAATTAAGTAAATACATATATGTAAAACTTATCAATTATACAAAAACTCGATCCCTCATATCAGATTACGGAAATTGGTCGACTCCAAAAAACGAAAATATTTTTCAATGATTGCTTACTCAGTTTTTATTGAAAGTGTTTATGGCAAATGTTTACACAAAAAATTCAATTTATGACAATCTTTTTTGTTTAGGCCCTGTTCCGTTCCTTTTAGTATAGCGTCCCACTGTGACTAGACTATAATAAACCTCTCTGAAAATACCACTTAAAATAATCTTGACATCACAAACATGACATAAAAATATTTGTTTTTTTTTGCAGTGAATTAATTTATCTGCTGTCTAATTCATTAATTATGATCAATGTTTGGTTATAGGAAACGTTTAACAGCAAGTGTTTTTCTACACCAGATTGTAATATTATCGATTTTCTTCACACGACTTGACTCTCGGAATATAACAAGTATGTAATTTTATTTAGATATAGAATATTTGTTGGTTAGATATATCAGGATATATCTAACCAACAAATATTCTATACCTAATAAAAGATGCAGGCAACGCGATCATCAAAAATTTGTCTTAACCGTAACTAAAAAATATTAAGTGTTTTTTTTTTATTTATCTGTAAAAGCAAAGAATACAAATAGCACACTAAAGATAAACACGCGAAATTGGGAATGTCACATGTCTGTTAAATGGAAACTTACAAGTTAAAAGTGAGTTTTAAATACCTCCACAAAAATCTTTGAAGCAATGCAGGAGTGCATGTTATATACGATATATAAAACATGTGAAGGTCAATAGACACACTATCTAAAATTCAGTTAGTCAGATTGACGTTAAAGGCCTCCTTTCGATCCTCGAAACCATTCCACGACCTTATTTGTCACCCGCAGCCGCGAATCGTTACTTTATTAATGGTCTCTGTAGTAACTTTGTTTATTCAAATTACTCGTTTAGGACTTTTATTTATCGAAGTAATTTGAGGAAGTCAACGCGACGAATTATAAACAGCCTTCATTTGTTTGCCATACAACTTGCTTGGGGAATTAGATCCGAATTTATTATTCTAGGCAAGTTGTGATAGTTAACTGAGTTAACGGTTTGTTCTAGTGCTCGCAGGCGAAGCTGGCTATCATTAAATACGCACTGTTGCACAATATAAAGTCGTCAACGAATATGTGCTCCATAATAGTAATAATAAAAAATAAATAATAATAGATTATTTGGGATCTATCATTTGCTCCAGAATACCTGTTAGATTCGTTTAATTTTATTTCTCTAAGTAAAAATGTTCTTATATTATATATAACCTGTTTGTTTGAAGCATCTTTTTTTAAAATCTTGGTTGTATTTAATTGTATTTTTTACGTATTACCGACCTCTGAACGCTGCGCGGCTAACCGGCATAAAATTCTCCGTATCATTAACGTATCCCGAGCGCACTCAAACCAGTAATAATAACAACTTATCCCAAACATTTATAAGCATTACCACAAATAACGATATTCTAATTTCGATACATTATTATTTTCCCGCTAACCATTTAACAATCACTTTAAAATTCTTTGATACTTTCCCATTTTGAATATCCCCCCAATGGACCAGATGACGGTCAACCCAATCCAAGTATATTATTTGGGCTTTTTTTCTCATCTATATATTACTTATGTGCCACAGAGATTCATTGCTCCCACTAGGCGTTGTTGTAAACGATTTCCTCTGCGCACACCGCCATCTCCGGTTCCGACGCAGCTTAGAAAGGTCCAATTTATAACAAAAGGTATAATATTCCAAAACCTTTACTGTACCATTTACCACAGTAGATTAAGATGTTTGACATCTGCTTATCACTTTATAATAACATCGTAAAAATAAATAGAAAACAATGTTATGTATTTTACTTAAGGTTTAATACTGCATATCTTATCTAGACAGCGACAGCGTGTCAAAATAAACTTCTTATATTATTTGCTTCAGAGATACCATCAATTGGCCACCATTTCGGAAAAGTCAACGAGTAACCGTTTGTTTGTTAGTGATGCTTTCTAAATTCCCGGTCTGTTGTTCAAGGTGTCGCATCAATCAATTATTGCCATGACTGGAAGCTAAGAGCCAAATCTTCCATTTACGTCACAATTGGAGTGCGTGTTGAAAATCTATTCCTTAACTTTGTGCTTGTTATGACTACGAATTTGTTCAGCAATCAGAAGTTATTCATTTGGCTAGCAGCAAATTGGATAATTTCGGTAGAAACATTATCCTTGAACTTACTGAAAACTAGAAAATACAAATCATATAATGTTTTTCTTCCTTTACTTAGTGGTTTACCTAACACATATTATAAGCGTTACTTTCTTATCGGCTGATAAGATCTACTATCATTATACGTACCAGTTAGATACTTTTCGTCCAAAACAGAGTGAAATAAGTCCCAAAACCGAAGTCATAACGTATTTTGCCCAAGTTACTTATTAAGTTATTACTACGGACAATCAATATTACCGCACCGACGTGGTCGTACTCAAGATTCATAGAGCGGTGACATTTTGATCACCACCGTCTGAAATATACTCCATCGTGTTTATTTATATTCATCGTTATCTAGCATGAACAACCGATCTAATTTAGGATCGTTACACATGTACATTTAATTACATATATAATATATACCGCCACGGTAACTGTAGGTCTTCGTCTCAACAATCACGACAACACTGAATCTGCAAGTCTACCTTGAACACAAACATTCTAATACTTATAGCCTGACATTTCCTTCAAATGCCAGCGGCCATTTACTACAACTATTTGTTATTATTTCCAAATAAGCACGTACTTACTTTAAAGTTTGATACAAATAAATTCATAGATTATAACGATGCAAAATATCTCATCCAATTATTATTTAAACAAATGGAGCGATTTTTTTCTGACCTTAGGTTTACTGTTATCGCATCTTCAAAAACCATAATAATTCACTTTTACACAAATTTGTTTGCAGCACATGTCATCACGTATGAATATATTATTGTATCTTTCGTCTAATTGTTAGCAATATAAGTTTGGTGCGATCAATCCACCTTATAAAAAAAAACATTTCGTCTTCCTTTTTTTAACATACTTAATTTAAATGTGTGAACTGTAGTTATTTTGTGGAGATCGTTCTCATCGGACGCTTATTTTTTTATTTATGTACTCAGATTTCTCCTAAATTTCGGTGCCAATTTACGTAATTCTTTGTTTACTGTAGCTATTTACTTTTTTTTCAGTTCTCAGTAGTTGTTTTCTAACATTTGCTGTTCGTGTCACTGTTTTCTTGCTTTTTTTTCTTGCAGCCATCTATTTTTATTTCAATTATTTGATATGATGTGTCCTACAATTCTTCTTCTTTGGTCGTCTTTATGTGTTCTTTTTTCTTGTATGCTTCATATATTACGTAATATTGGTTACTAATTTGTATTCAATCCATTTTCCAGAGTTTCACATTCGCATAATCGTGCTGTAGGAACACTAAACTGTATTTTACATGCATTTTTCCTTTAGCTACTTTACAAAGGTCAATGTTTTTCATACATTCCAAAAAGCAAGGATCATACTTTCTTCTTGTTTTGCTCTCATTTACAACGCAACACAACTATCACAAGAAATAACTATCTATTATATAACTCCGTAATACAATCAATAAATACGTTAATCTACTTATTAGGTGTCTTGTTAAAAACTTTAGTGTTGTTAGTTATGCTGGTAAGTTTAGCCAAACTCTTTATTTTGGTCTGACTACTTTCTCTTGACTTTTTCCGGCGATTCTTTTGTAACTACCTGATTCTGTTGAGTGAATGATCATTGATTTAAAGAATACATAACAATTTAATGCCAAAAGGTCTTTAGCGATCGTTTGGTTGTCTAATGAGCAAATGACATCATCACAACACCTTGCTGTGACACAATAGTGGAGTAATTATTCATAAACTGTAATTAAAAAATTGCCTAACTCTGTCCAGGTTTTTATAGTTTCATTTTACATAGGAAAAAAGAAAAAAGCTTTTCTAAAACACGGAATTATGTGAAGTATTTCCATAAAAACAAATAAGTCAGAGGATCAGATTATGTGGTGATAAGTCTTTAGTCTATCTTTAACACCAAAAATGGTTCTGAATACATTTTAGCGGCGGTAGCGTAATGGCTAAGACGTCGGACTTGCGATCGATTAGTTGCGGGTTCGAACCCCACGCAGTGCACTGCCGACGTGAACCCACTCCTAACACAAACAATTTAGCTTAGCTGAAGGTGTTAACAAGAATACCAGTAATGTGTGACAAACGTTGCTAGTACTCCTTCTAAAAAAAAAATTCACCCTTCTTGGTATTTGAATTGCCAAACTAGCAAAATTTGCACTGACCGTTGCCGATGCCTGTACTCGGTCTTTCAACCCTATCTTAGGTCCTGTCAAGAGCCGGCGTCTTATCATAAGCAGAAGTAAAGATAAAAAAAATTCTTGGTCCAGGAAAGTTAATGCTATTTTAGGTTTTTAAACAGTGTACCTCTTGCTTCCCGTGTACTACGTAGTACTACGACTCGAAAAAGTTGTGTAATAATGGAGGGTGTGTTATTAAACATAAACCCGCTGTGTGCTGTTGGAAAAGCGGCGATACTACACTAATGTCCTACCTGAGATTAAGAGTGATACCTAAAGTTATATGCTATACTAGCAGCGCCCCGCGATTTGACCCGCGTAAGACTCGATCCCGTGGGAATATCTCCAGCTATCTATATACCAAGTTTCATTGCAATCGGTTCAGTGGTTTTGCTTGAAAGAGTAACAAACATCCATCCATCGAAACTTTCGCATCACTACATATCATAAAACAAAGTCCCCCAGCGCGTCTATCTGTCTGTCTGTTCGCGATAAACTAAAAAACTGCTGAACGGATTTTTATGCGGTTTTCACTAATAGACAGAGTGATTCATGAGGAAGGTTTAGGTGTATAATTTGTACCCGTGCTAGGTTATAATACTAGTGGGATGACTTCTTGATTTTACACAAAGTATTGATGAATAACTTAGTATAAAGTAAACATCACGCCTTCTTCACATTTTATTTTAAATGTACAGTAATATAATATACGTATGATACATATAATAGTGTGAAATAAAATCTTATTTAATAATTTAATTACGTATGTGTTTCGTTTGGAACAATAGAGATTAGAGCTGATTTCATGTTAAAATACACAACAATGATCTTTTGAAGGTGACACAATTATTATGTTTAATATTGCCTAATGTGTAACGAGAACAGTTGAATACGTACATAATAATAATATATTTATTGTGCAAGTACTACCGGAAATTATTGCAATCGGTAATTAACCGACTTCAAAAAGGAGGAAGTTCTACGTTCGGATGTATGTGCTTTTTTTATGTATGTTCCCCGATATATCCATTATCTATGGACCGATTTCAAAAAATATTTTTTTGTTTGGGTATGCTCCCCAGGTGGTCCCATTGTCCCCAAGTCCGGATCTGATGATGGTATCTGAGGGAAAACGAGGGAAACCCTCAGGAATGAAGGACAAGTGTAGTGTTTGTTGATTTTTCTTAAAATTAAGCAACATTGACGTTTAAAGTGCTGAATATTATTGTTATTAACCTACTTAAAAAAAGCAGGAGGTTCTTCGTTCGGCTGTTGATCGAATTTTTTTTCTTTTTAACTATTCAATCAAGCGCAGCAAGTTAGCAAAATCTTACCACCTCATTAAAATAAAGTATCGGGCTTATTAAACTAAACTTAATAACATATAATCTAACGAGCTGCAGATCGGTAATTTACATTACAGTAATTAAAGTTGTAAATACCGTATCTACTCAGTACGTACGACGATGACGTACCTTACACTAAAAATTGAAAAATTAATATTTTAAAAACAAAAGTAAAACTGACTTCAAAAAACACTAAGAAAGGGCACTGAAAAGTGAAAAATAATCGATTTCAAACTTAATTGAAAAGACTTACAACACATGTGACACTTTTAAAATAATAGGTCACATTATAAAGGCACTACGTACTTAATAGCCTGTTTGAAGTCGGTGCCAAGCTAAATGGGAACTTGATTTTTCAACAAAGTAAGCCTGAGTAAGGCTTACTTTGTTAAAAAAAAAGTGTGTGTGTGTGCAATTCACACACGGCAGAAGTGAAACTTCAGAAAAGTAGCCTACGAGAGAATGAGAAATAATCACCACATATTATAAAACAAAGTCCATCGCTGCGTCTGACTGTCTGTTCGCGATAAACTGAAAAATTACTGAACGGATTTTCATGCGGTTTTCACTAATAGACAGAGTGATTCATGAGGAAGGTTTTGGTGTATAATTTGTACCCGTGCGAAGCCGGGGCGGGTTGCTAGTAAAAAGTAAATTACACCACGTTGTACGCAGGCGCAAAGACAAAGATTGGTAGTACGCAGGCGCAAAGAGAACTTTATCGTAGGAACTTTATCGTGATGCTTCCGTTTCATCGAATTTCAAATCCCAACGATTCTAAATAAGTTTCATTTCAAAATTCAGATAAATGTGAATGTAAGGACAGGTTCTTTGTCACTAAAAAAGAAAATGAATCAGAATTTAGCGTAACCATGTTACAATGTTAATCTTGTCAATGGTTTAATATGAACTTGACGAGTTTTATTTGCATATCTATTTTCATGCCTACTTATACATTTTAAATTGTATACAGGGAAGTGGAAATGGAAACAATATCTAAAGGCCGCATTTGTTTACCGTGAACCAAGACAAAAATCTAAATACAGTTTTACCCTACAGCATTTAGCTGATGAAATGTGTAGATAGACGTGCCTCCACTACTTATACAAGGTGATGATCAAGATGACTTGTATAAAACAAAATCGTTAAAAATTCAGGCTTGGTTTGTTGCATGTTGTGCCTTAGATAAACAACATACTTTAGTTGTCACTAAAGTCGATCGATGATGATGATGATTTATTGATCGATATTATTATTACACAATTATTTGTCTTGGGTGGGAATAGAACACCCAGCTAATCGAATCAGGATCATTAATCAGTGGACCAACAGACCAGTCAACACAAGTGTAATTTATACTGTAAGAAATTATTTTTCTATCATACTGTACTGCTTCTGTTGTCAGATAAAAATGACGTTTAAAATTCCTATTGTTCATATTCACGTACGGAGTAGTATAGAAAATTGTGACATTAGTTGATCTTACCAATTCAAGGCCGTTGCCGTTGCTGCATTATTCATGTCCGCCAGTGATATCATACTCAATCCTACATAATATTCCATATCTAATATTCTAGCTAAATGCTATCTAATGAAAGTCACTAACACTAAAGTCATTATAGATAGCCATTATAGTACACGCGCGGGTATTTATATATTTTGCGCGGAACCCTAATTCTTTTTCCAATTTTTTTCCAAAAGTAGCTTCAGTTACTCCTTATAACACTAGTGTTATAAGGAGTAACTGAAGCTACTTTTAGCTAGCTATATAGCCAGTGAAAGTCCCGTGGAAATCGGTCCACCCGTTCCGGAGATTAAGCGGAACAAACTGACAGACACAAAAATTTTAAAAACTGATTTTTAGGCATAGGTATCGTGCAAATAACTGTATGAGCTTAATAAAAACTATTATATTGACATTACAAACAGACACTTCAATGTTATTTATTTTGTATTGATGAGGACGCTATACAATAACGCTACGGCGAACCCTATAACCTGATGCTGCTGCAGTTAAATATTCTACAACACGTCACATATGACTTATCTTGGGCTGACCCTACAAACCTCAAAAACTTCAGTACATTTTTGTTTCGTAATCTTCCATTAAATATATATCATAGATGAGAGATTCGCGCCCGCGCTAGTGGCGTGACGTTTTAAGTGTGCCGAAAAATGCTAAAACTGCATTAGAAATGCAAAGGCACGAAATGTGGTACTTTCGATAAGTTTAATACTTTCAAAGGCTTTAGTTTTTAGTATAAAGTATAAGTAATGTCACTGTAACAAACGATAATTATTCTAAAAGTTAGTTATTTTTTAAATACGTAGCTTGTGCAGCCCTTTTCAACCCCGCGAGCGTGCGTGTGTAACACGTACCACGACTCTCCTTCCGATGTGGCACTATTATGTATTCTGTGATTGTGGTAAGTAATAAACTACAGACAGTACTAAACTATCACAACATATATTTACAGGAACATTTTATGGTCTGGTTTATTATTTACTAGCAACCCGCTCCGGCCTCGCACGGGTACAAATTATATACCAAAACCTTCCTCATGAATCACTCTGTCTATTAGTGAAAACCGCATGAAAATCCGTTCAGTAGTTTTTCAGTTTATCGCGGACAAACAGACAGACGCGGCGGGGGACTTTGTTTTATAATATGTAGTGAATATAATGGCATATTAAACGCATGCACCTGAGGGAACGTACCCATACTACATGACCCGTTTTGGGGGGGAGGGGGGTCTTCAAGATACCACGGTTGGTCACAGGGACAGAGCTTAGGTTTTCATCACGTAGTCAATATTCTCTAGGGAAATCTCGTGCTTTTTCGAGCTATATTCAAATATGGCGGGCAGCGTTTACCGCTTTTTAAACTCACACATGGCAACAAGCAAGCGTTTAGCGCTTTTTAACTTTCTGTCTGCAAAAAATGGTTTAAAACCGTATTTATAAATTACTACGGGAAAACTAGAGGGGGAAGGGGGGGTCTTGGCACATATTACGGGTGGTCACCTAGGGGGGGGGGGGGGAAGGGGTATAAAAAATTGTAAAAAATGGGTCATGTAGTATGGGTACGTTCTCTAAAGTATGTGAAACTATCGCGTACCGCCACTATTTGACGCCATTTTTGTAAAAAATGTGTAACTATGGTGTATTTGATCTAAGTTCGTAATAGATTTCTAATGAACAAATCCCTTATGCCATTATATTACGAAATGTGCGTTATGTAAACAAATTTTATAACAAAGACAAACTAATTTTACTTTGCTAATGTGCTTTGCTAACAACGCTTCATTGCTTATCGTTTTAAATGAATTGCGTGTAGAAATTTCTCAATAGAAGCGGAATCCAGACTATCCGTTATTTAACTGATGTAAGTTAATTCTACGTACGTGTTGCAAACATCCTGGTGTTTCGCGAGCAGGTGTTGCCGCGGGTGATCCGATATTCCTGTAACTTGAGTATGTTGAAATCATTACTGGAAAGTGTTCCGGTCTGTCGGCCTTAGACACGACGCGCCGGCTTGCAGGTGTCTAAAATCATCACAACAATAAATATAGGTATATTCAGATTGTACGCATCTACATGCGCATAATTTTCTCATGAATGGCACGGCAAGATATTTTCAGAATAACGTGAACAAATGGCTTGAATTCTAAATTATTCTGTTTGACGTCAACGCTTTGAAAATATTGATTTATGCTGAATCGCTGAACAGCTGAATTGCATACACAGGAAATGATAACAATAAAAATAAATACGTTCATGTTTAAAACATTTGAACATTTAATATATTGTCGAGTCTAAATCCGGTATTAAGCAACTTAAAATCTTTTATTTTTTGCAAAATCTTTACATTTGTATTATAGTCGGCAAATGCCTATTTCGCGCAATGGTTAAACTGACCTATTCTGTTAAAAATAATAAAAGTGTTAGAAAATATCCAGTATAATATAATCTATAACAAATAAAATAAATTAATAAAAATAATAAATTTAATGACTAGAATTACTCCCAATTAACAGCCCCGTTTTATAAAGCAGCATTAGAATATAAGGAAGCAAATTTCCAAGTTAAGCACTACACAAATTATGAATTTCCCGCTTGGTTTGTCCCCATTGGTTGATATTCCAAAGGTAGACTATTTGTGTAATATAATAACAATTTCAAAATGTTTCTTTCTATTTTCTGACACTACTAAGTATAAGTTCATTTATATGTAATATATATGTTTAAGGCTTATAAGGGTAAGAATTTCTTAGTTACAATCGGCAACTCCTACAAAACTTTTACGAAGTGTGGACTCAAGGATTTATACCCTTTCACTGCCTGAATTATACCACTTACGAATGTCTCCTGACTCCTGCGATACCGCTTACTTCTTGGTCTTATTAAGTTGTTAAAAAGGAAAAAATAAATACTTATCAAAACAACTGAATTAATGTGCTATTTTTATACAAGGTCTTTGAATGTGACATAAAACAGGATTTCGATAGACGCCACACGCGATTGCACGATGATTAAAACGTGACGAATTCACGGTGCGATTGAGCCCACGGTAACACAATTTTTTGCTTTTCGTTAGCGCCTATTTATTGACATATTACTGCAGTAAATAGGTAATGATTATAAGTGATGATCGTACAATTCTACACATAATACAGTCTTGCAGAAAATATTAGGGAACAGACTTATTGACCATTTTTATTACTTTGAACAGTTTAAAAACTGTCGCTTCTTAGGTAGCAATGTAATTCAAATGAAGTATATTGTATTATTTAAAACATGTTTTAATCAGGTAACCTACAGAGAGAAATAGCTAACACAATCGAGCAAGTTAATACTTTTGTCTTGCACCATCAAGCCTTACTTAAAATACGTATGTAATTTCTTTTTTGTTTATTTTTTAGATTGTGTACCAGTAATTCCATTACCGATACAATCTCCGGTTTCTTGAAAATATTTTTGTACAATGGAATTTTTCAAGGGTTATAAATTAGTCCTTACATGGCTTGTGGCCAAAGCGGTACGTGCTTTCCTCTGTAAACTCGAATTGTGACTTATACGGATTGTTTGGATTCCATTCTATCGGCCAAAGCACTGTGTTGAAAGTCAATACTACATATGACTAATATAAATCGGTACTTTTGTAAGTGCTAACGTACGTAATATTTCGGGACTCGCTCTATGCCACATCAAATTGCAAATATAGTGTTAAAGTATAATAGTCGTACTCGTACTTTCATTCGCCGGTTTTTATCACTGACTGCTGTAACAGTAATTAGCATATACTATTACTCGTGACAAATTAGTTCGTTGAACGTCTCTAAAACAACCGTCTGGTGATTATATACCTTCATTCAAAAATGTGTTTTAGTCATTAAGAATTATGTAACAAATTGTAAAAACTAGAATTAATTTATGTAGCTTGTCTTGCAGAACGTGGTCGTTAAATATAAACTTATGTATGATATATTTAATCAAAATGGCTCGTGAATAAGAAATTGCAAACGATAAAATTTTCACGAGGCTTCGAAATGTGTCGAGTAAAGCTCACGTAGATAAATTCGAGTCTGTGCGTGCCTTAAGGGGTGAATCGGGTTCACGTCGACTAAGCATTATCGAAGGGTAATTTGTCTCATCTGGATATCAGAAAAAAATTGCCGGTTCAGTCTTGTTTTTGAAGTAAGTGAGTTTATAAGAAGTGTCTTTATAAGTTATATCTTTTTGTTTTGACATTTAACGTATTATATCCGTCGTTTAAATTAAGAATTATGATGATACATTATTGAAGATTTATGATATTTTAAATGATTTGCAGTTTAAAATGTTTTTTTGTGAGCTGTTAACATTCTTTTGGGGTTTTTACCAAAAAAAAAACTATTATTGTTATCGTCTATCGGACTGTAGCGCTCAGACAAATAAAAAGTTGTTATTGCCTTTAAACCAATTTTTTGCCTTTTACAATAGACATTCATTGAGATGGTTATTATTCGGAGAGTAACAGAAATCGATACAAATAAATAAAATTGAAGTTTCTGTTTGTAATGTCAAAAATAATAGTTTTTTTTTACGCTTATACAGCTATTTGCACGATACCTACGCCTAAAAATCAGTTTTTAAAATTTTTATCTGTCTGTCTGTCTGTTTGTTTTAGCTAATCTCCGGAACGGGTGGACCGATTTCCACAGGACTTTCACTGGCAGAAAGCTGGTGTTATAAGGAGTAACTTAGGCTACTTTTATTATGAAAAAGAATAAAGAATAAATATGTACACGCGAGCGAAGCCGCACGGGAACTGCTAGTTATAACCATGAACAAAACATTTAGAGTTAATTTGTTTAGTAACTGTAAAATAACCATCTAAAATTCAATTCGATTTCTATTTAGGCTTCCTCTACGAGTCGTACACCATATAATCTTAGAAATATTGGACAGATATGATTCATATTCACAATCGGATCATAGTGAAAGGAAGCCTAAACTTTATTGTCTACTGTTGCATAAGCTCACTGACCGCTCTAAAACATAGTTTCTCGTTCCTTCTGCTTTGTCCATGTTCACTTTCTGACAGTAAATTAGTTATTGTTGGGTCACTAAAAGTGAAAGGAACAGCGGCAGTATGTACTGAATTGTCACAATTTATTGCCTTTTCAGACAGGTGTCTCACGGCCGCAAAAGAATCTAAAATGTGTTTTCAATCAGTATAGTGTCGTGATTTAACCTCGAACACTTTCTTTTACATATTACATCGTGGCCGGTTCAACCTTCATTATACGTATTGTCACGGTGGGCTTCTAATGTCAGCATGGAGTTTAAATCTGATGTTAAAATGTGGTTTTGTGTAGAATAGCCTTCTTGTTGGTTCTTAAACGATGAGTAACAGTTTCATAGCATACATGTCTTATCGTCTCAAAACGATAAGTTCATATTTATCTTATCTTATTTATAGAATAGACAAATAATTTCATTGTTACTTTGTCCCTGTGTTATAAAAATAGCAAATGAGTAGAGACCATTTTCTTACTAAATTGTTATATTTCGTAATGTTGCCTATTGTTTCATCATCAGTGGGATTCAAACTATCACAATAACTACTTAAGCAGTCAATACAATGAAGTAGGTAGTGTTTTAAAGACTAGAACAGGATTTAACTCCAACACTTTGTTGAGTGTATCTTTGACCAGGTTGCAAAATGGCTGAGGAAATGTACAACACAACTATTACAAAAAATTAAATACTTACTGTTGTGTTTTAAGAATATAGGAACCATGTATGTGATGTGTTTTGTGAATTTCAGTAATAAGCAGAAGAAAGTGGGTACACTCCGTGCTGCTTGGAATTAACGTCATTCATAAAAAAATTAAAAAAAATTGGTAAACTCTTAATGCTCTTGATGTTCCTAGCAAAATGATACACTTCACATTTATGTAACGTTGCATAAAGTAAATTGCGGAACGCAAAATCAATACCGTCCCGTGAACATTCATTGGAGAATCGTGCTCGCCTCTGGGGCACGAGACGTTAATCCCGATTAATTTTAATTGTTCATCACAATAATTGAATATTCGCACTAGTAAGCATCTATTCGCGGTTTTCCCCGGCAAGTCACTAGAGGAAATGGTTATTGAAGACGTTACTAATCTACTATTTATTAATTAACTCTTTCTCATTATAAATTGAAATTTCTCTAATGAAGTGTAACAATTATAATGTACTAATGAACCGGATCTTCTGAAGAACGCATAGATGTTGGCTTTCCATCTGACCTTGCTGTCTTTTTTCAGTTCAGGAAGGTTCAGGAAAAACATTGTACCTAATCTTAGCTATTTTGCTAAAAATTGAATGCATAAACACGGAAAGTAAATCAATGTATAGACATGCAGTATAAACGCTGATGATATTCGGTATTCCAGAGCCAATATTAAAACATTTTCCTTTTTCAAGCACGCCCTTGAATGACTGAGGTTGAATCAATGTCTTTCATTATACGTCAGGTTATAAACAGAATACATTTTAAAAAACCAACTGTGTACACATTTTAGCAACGAATAGTAAAGTAAATATTTTTCTATCAATGCAATTGAATATTATATTCGAAGTGTATTTAAGATAGCAACAATTTCAATGAATAAGAGTAAGAGAAAATAAAGTGGCTATTAAGTATAGAACTGGGCTGCCTCGGGGAAGGCGGGGGTGCGAGCGCGCGCCGGGAAAACAAAAACAATGTAGAGGATGGTATCAGTGCGAGGGGCGGCGGCGCGTCGTAGCTCGGCGCCGGTCGTCGGTCGCCAGTGCACACTCGACGATCGACTCTGTCGCGCGTTTCCATACATCAACCGCGCATCTGCATCGCGCAGGATACGCGATTCAAAAATCTCATTTGCTTCGCCACCCTAACGCTGTGAAGTATTGAAGAATTATCTCAAAATAAAAAGGCGTGCTTGGAATTTAAAAATGCCGGTTGAAACGAAAATTAGCTTTTCTGGTGAGTCTAGTCTTTTCAATAACGCAGCTATCTTGGGCCGAAGCACAAATAAAAAAAAAGTTCCTATTAACATACATAATAATAAAATATATAAAGGTAATAATAAAGTTTTACTATTAATGTACGATTAGTATGAATAAAATTATATACATTAAAAATAAAAATTTGATAACGATAATTTAAAAATAATCACGTATCATTAAATGATGTCATAGACTTTTAAATCTTGCTGATCTGATCGACATTTTCATAGGGAACTTACTCTTCTGTACCAACTCCTTCATTAACTTCACATCGTAGGTCTACTTAAATTTCTTTGAGACAGTCGTTCGATACAAGAAGTATTGGTTGCAATTTAATATTTATATCCATTTTTACTTTTTTTAAATACATAATTATAAATACATTTTTTTTTAAATACATAATTATATCCATTCTTAGTTCTCGTGTGGAATCCAGAGCCGTTTAATTGTGCTAATAGACAAGTGTTAACTGCTTAGAAATTATAACATTATACATTGTACATAAATGCTTATACAGGAGCTTGTTTACAAGAAATCATTCCATTGTTGCGTTACTCTACATAAAATGAATTTTGATATAACCTTTAAGAAGTAGAACTGAATCTAGACAATTCGTCTCAGATGTCTACAGATGAACCAAGAATGGTCCGTGACAACAATTATGTTTACTAGCAATAATAAGAATAAGTAGGCAATTAAGCAAAGGAATTTGAAAAAAAAACCGGACTATTTTTAACCAGAACTTGCATAAGTATTCCGGAATACCTGTTTGCAAAATGCGCTACACTGATTGGAAACGTAGTGGTAACCAGTATCGAACCATTGATGTTTATGCTTTAGACATCAACATCCAAACAAGTGGTTCCATGCAAACCAGTTGCGGTTTTTGCATTTAAATATAAACAAACTCGTGATTCGTGACTACTAGCATGATCTCATGGATTATTGTTACGTAGTTGTTATTCTGCTCCTTTCATGACAGAGACATAGTCAAGTTTTTAGATCATACATAGAAACTACAAACTGCATTATAAACTAGAGTTAGTATAGCCATATAAACGCGCGTTATTACTATATTAGGCTCTCTTTGTATTCTGAAGTCGTCTCATATTGTTGGAAATTTTTCTCGATTTCTCTCACATCCTTGTAAAAGCTTTTACTTAATGTCAGTTTATATTACTTGACATATGAATAACACACTATTCATTATTTATACCTAAGTGTATGTTAATTAGAAAAAGGTACTTTATAATTTTAATTTATATAAAAGTTTAAATATAAAAATGAAAATTCAAATTTCAAAACATTGACAAACACCACTTAGAACATCCAGGCTTATGTTGTGTTAACGCGTAGTTAATACTATTACGTAACACTTTCGGATATAAACTGTGAGCTTTGAGAGGTGTGCCCGTTATACCACCTACACCCTATCTGACTTATTCGCCCTTGCTACTTATGACTGTAAGTAACTCTAAACTAACCCCCAAGCACTCACATTAAGTTACTACGGCACGAATTTATTCAAACATAAATGCTATTTATAGTAATTGCTAAGAGCTCTTACATAAAAACTTTTTTGTAATAATTTGATCCCTTTTCGCAACTCTAATTTGGTGGTCGACATTAATTTTGTAAGCGTTACTTTATTGTTACATGTTCACCATGACCGCTGGTCCGATGCACTT
This sequence comes from Euplagia quadripunctaria, assembly GCA_963859945.1. Lineage (NCBI taxonomy): Eukaryota > Metazoa > Arthropoda > Insecta > Lepidoptera > Erebidae > Euplagia > Euplagia quadripunctaria. Next base: position 8,593,502 of record OY982564.1, on the reverse strand, counting down.
ATAGTTGTAGCTCATTAAATGATTTTACTATTGCGGGGCTGTCGCACTTAACCTTGTTTGGCTTAACTAGTTGACATGCCACATCGTAAACCATAACTGCATCCTGGCCTCGTCAAACTCTCATACAAATTATACCATAGAAAAATAAAAAACCGGCCAAGGGTTCTACACCATCGTACAAGATTTAATACTATGTATCTACTTGTTGCCAAGATCTATTGCTTATTGCAGTTTGTAGTAGGGGAGCCCCCTTTAATTTATTTTTTGTTGTTATAGCGGCAACAGAAATACACATTCTGTGAAAATTTCAACTGTACCTATTACAGGTCATGAGATACAGCCCGCTGACAGACAGACCGACGGACGGACGGACAGCGGCTTAGTAATAAGGTCCCGTTGGTTACCCTTCGGGTACGGTACCCTAAAAAGCCGCCTGTTATATAAAAATTAAACTTTTTTAACGTTGCAAAAACTACGTCTCTTAACTGCGCCGTTTTTAACATATTAAATCTCATTCCTCTAAAAAAAATATCAGTTGTCATGCTATCCTTTGTTAGTCAAATTCAAAGCGAAACGTGTTATGTTCTATTGTATTTACTATGTCCACTGTCTATTTATTCTTTTACAGCCTTGTTAATAACTGCGTAATAATTTTGTTTCTTTATAATTTTCTATTCTACAGTGGCGTGACACACGTTATGTACACACACCGTTTAGTACTAAAAGATAATTCTAAACAACAAGGTACACTATAGTCCATGAAAACATCGCAGCCGTTATACGATAAAAATGTTACCAAGTATTCAATGTCATGTTTCTTAAAGGACACTGAATCACAGAGAACCATTTTCATTGCATTACTTAACTGTACATAAGTAATTCCATTCATACGACAGTGATAGTATATTTTTTATTACGTCCCATAGAATATCCTGATGGCTTTCTTGTTCTTATTATAACTTGTTGTGGTTCATCTTTCTAAAAATCTTGTGTCAAAAAGAGTCATTTTGCTCATAAAAGTCACGTTTCATGATGTTTGCGATAGCATATTTTGGTATATTGTCAACATAAATGAAGTACCTGCCGTGACAACTTCCCGTCTCTTATCCTTATCGGAGATGTGCTCTCCGAGTTGAAATTGCTCAATTACATGAGTTAGCATTGTTGTCGGTCAACCGTAGCGAATTTGCGGAGCAGGTGCGACCTGCACACGTTTTACGTGATTTCCATGCACAACGAATAGACTTGTTCTAGAGATCACGTTGGTTCTTGAATCTTCGAGGCTGCACACATTTTCCTTATATTTTCCATCGTCGTTAAATCTTTTAATGTATTGTTTTTGTTATCGCAATAAATCAGCTTGCACAGGTGCCGCCGCCTTGAACCACGGTTTCGATTTCGAGTCGACGGCGATTCTTCTCGAGCGTATCAGACCGAACCAAACATGTCTCGGTAATCAATCGTAAATCGGCTCGTCTTATATTACATTATTATTATCAAATTGAAATGTAAGTTTAATGGTCAATATTAATACGGAAGATGTTACACCTACGCTTCGCAAATGATTCGAAGGCACTATGTTAAATCCTCGTTTATAAATATGTACGTACGGGACTACGTCCTCTATCTACATAATGTTACAAGAATACAACAGGACGGACGTCCCGTTTTTACCACCATCATCATCATCATCGCTCCCATCTAACACTGATCGTTCTGCTTGTTTATGACGGGATGCAACTCATGTTTCAATTTCTTGTGTGGCACATGCTTTACGTAATTTATGTTCATTAATTTTAAATGACTTACCTCAGACGCAGTGCGTCAATCACTTGACCAGTTTTTTACCGAAGGCGGCGCCACTTGATATAAATTAAACATAATTTAAAGTGACCGAATCGTTTATATCACGTATAATGTTTATTTATTGCGAAATTTTGGCAAATTTAACAATTAAAGTAATATATATATTTTTTATTTACTGTTCAAACCCCAAATTTAGCGTTAATTAAATCAAAACAATAATTCTATTTAAAGGTACAAATTTACGTTATGCAGTCCGTCTTGGATTACACTCGGGCAAAAAACCATTGTAAAATAATTCTTAAGCGCTATTCAGGAATACCCCGTTAGACAACTTCGATCTAGTCTCATTTAGGTACTTAAAGTTTTTGTATTGTAACTTAAGATTGAAGTGAGCAGGCTAATTGCGAGTTGAACACGGGTGAAGAGGGTTCCATACGACGTATTGCAAATATATAAGTAATGTAACGCACAATATTCAGAGATTTATTTTTAAACCATAGACTTCTTTTTTAAATAGGCTCGGTAGTTTCAGAGTGGGAACTTAATCTTAAATTATTAAAAAATATATATTTGATATGTGTTTGTGTCACAGGAATTGATATGTGAACGGAACTTCAACTTAATCGGTCTAGTAGATTTGGAGCAAACTGGCTGTGACAGACGGACAGAGAGACGCACGAGTGATGCTATGGGTTCCATGTTTTCATTTGGATGCACGGAACCCTAATAAAACTTAGAATTATATTAAACTGATGTAATATAATTTCGTCAGATGAGATTCATCTCCCTCAACAAGTTAATTTATTTCCGTAACTGAAATGAGAAGACGCACAAGGCTGTTTCATGCACAAATTATTTCTTAAAAGAACTTTATTCAGTACAGTAAACTGAGATCACAAAAGATTTGCAACGCCAACCTACATTACAAGTTTGCAAGTAGATAATCATTTAGGTATACTTGTCGAATAAACCTAAAGTTATTTCGCTGGTATTTTTATTTATATGCCATTGTTTATTAGTTAAATATTTAGTTTACGACGCACTAGCGGGAATTATTAAGACATCGGTGCATCGCTAGAAAACATTCCATTTGCATTCCACATTTTTTAAATAGCTCCTATAACTGGAGTTTTGCCAAATATGGCTATATTGCTAGATGATCTACAAAGCAGTAATTTTATAGAAGAGGTCAAAGAACTTCAGTTTATTTATAGCTGTCGACACAGGCGCCGATACGTCTAGACTATCCCGCCTTCTGTGGTTTCCCTTTACCCCCATTCCTCGCTTCCAGGCTATTGCATTTCTCCATTGAATTGGAAAATCAATCTTTGACGTCAATGTAATTTATAATATAGTTAACGGCATGTTTGCCTCCGTTTTCTCGTCTTACCGATAACCAAGAACTGGAACGCTCTATCTAATTTATTACTGTGCCATCCATCCCTTTAGCCATGGACCGATTTCTTATCTAGGGATTGTAAAGATTAGCAGCTAGTTGAGTAATTGAACGCTTTACGCTTGATTAAAAAGTGATAAGTTACTGAGCTAAATCGAAGAAGATGATTAATTGTAAACACGTCTCAGATGTTAGCTAGTTGCCGGCCTGTTTTGATGTTGTAAAGTTAACAATGTGTGATTATATCCTCAAGTTTTCTTATATGCGTATACATATATATAGGCTCTAACATCTATGACAGTTGATTTAAATAGCATCGCGGTGAATTGCGTTCGTGGCAGAATAGGCCGATCCGGGAGGCGATCCCTGGGCCGCACGCGGGGCCTATGAATGGGCTCCCTTATTGTTCGGGGTTGGTTGTATACACATATTTATTATACCTATAACTGACGTACTATGACCAGCAACATGTCTAACATATATGTCATTATACAATACATAACTATATCTTGAGGTACTCCAATTTCTAAAACCACGTATCATTCCACTACATATGTGTATGAGCAAGGCTTGGTCAACAGCATATTTGAATACAAAGTAAAATACGATACTCTATTTTATTGCCAAAGAATTATAATGAATGAGAACAAAAGCCAAACTATAATAAATATCAATGTGTTTATTTTAATCTTATCTTAATCATATCTATATTTTAAAAAAGAACATTGTTCACTTAGCTACGTGATGTATCATATACAACAATAATAATTACTATAACATGACGCAATGCCAAGGTATCTAAAGTAATTTTCCTAAACAATTCATAACATAAAATCCAGCCTCTATCTCTAAAGGGCTAGGTTGTCATAACACTTAATAAAGCATTTATTTTTTAATTCCATATAATTGAACATGGACCGTATCATTTAGCAGGCGCAGTTTATACCTCTAACAGAGACTATGGTCAATGAAATTAATTATTCCTTTAAAGCTTCTAACACTAATCTCGATTCATTGGAATCTCTACACATTTACAAGTAACTGATAAATAAGCAGAGGCGTTCATGTTTAATATTCCATCGTTTAACACACAAGTTCACCTTAGCACAAATTATCAGCCATTTATAGCAACGACAATACGCCTTCGCAAAATGTTATCAATATTAGACCAAATAAATACTATCAACCTTTCTAACCAGTCATTGTGTTAAGTTCCTTCCTCGTTTGAATTTTGATCCAAATATAGATGTTTTTTCTTTCTAATACATTTCGAATCTTTTCTATCTCGTAATATTTAACATAACTGGCTTACTGTTTGTTCCACTTGGAATGTGACAATTTTTTTTTGCACTTTGTCTCATCCGTATCTTTTGAACATACATTTATATCCACTGAGATTTCTGTAATCAATTATTCATAGTGTAGGCGGTACATTTATGTAAGTACTAAGTACGATGGTGTAAATTGCTCTATTGACAAAGCACTTACGTCAGATGAGTATTCGAGTCGCACTCAAGTTCAAGGTGACAGGTGTTTGGGAAATCCAATTTGCTATCTCTCGTGATATTCTGTTTAAGGACTTGCTAAATGTATGTTTAATGCTAACTTGTATCATTTGATAAAAACAGAGGCGGTTTTATTATTATATTTTGCATTTTATGATCATTTTTCCAAATAATACATTTTAATTATCACATAACTTATGCTATATCATCAAACAGATATGTGTATACAGTTGGCAACCGAGGCAAGTCCAATTCCATGTAACCATTCCACAACCATGTCGAAACACCACTGATTCACCTTGTTTACCTATTGTACGTATATGTGTTAACGACAGTTTAGTTATGGCTAGGGTTTGCTACAGTATCAGGCAAGATGTTTATTATTTACAATTCTGATGTCATCATCCTACACGCCATCATAGATATTGACCAAATGCTTTGACTAGTATCCATTACTGTCCATACCAGGTCCAGTACACATTAGCACTTGTATCTTAATACGATACTATAATATGACTGGAACAAAGTATGAGTAAAGGTATCGCGTGCTATCTGCAATCTAAATATGGCCGTATAAATGGATCGATTTAATTTGAGCTTTTTAAGCGTGTGCAGTAAATTAAGGTAATTTATTCCAACACCGTGCTAGCTTTGCGTTGTTTGATGCATTTATCGTTAGTGCAGATAACGATCAAGGCGGTATATCTGCAGTCGTGAGAACTTCGTGAGTAGGCCTGCACCTAACTGTTTCACTCCTTGTAATATAAATGTCAGTTATATTATCTGTAATCGCTAGTAATAATGGTATTTATTTCGCTAATGGTTCGATAGATAACAGCTATTTACACATGCAGGTGACGCAGTGTGTCTGAGTGGTCACTTCGCCAACACTTCACTGCTTCGAGTGTGGTCGGTTACATCCCTATATACATTGTATTTGTAAAGTCGTGTGCAACACAGGGATAATCCTAAGCTAAACACAACAATATTTTTTTAACATCTTACCTAAGAAATAGCCGTAGTAAAGATCCTCTGGCAGAGGTAGGAAAACGTTCATTTTATGTTGTATATTTAATTTTATTTAGATGTGCTTCAGTGCAAAGATAACTAATTCTACTCAATACCTACATAAAGTTAGGGACATTATAAACCTACGTTTATTAGTATTACTAACTTTTTTGCTTTATTGCTTCCCAAATTTTACCAAATTGGGCTCTGATAACACCTACACACTAAAGTGTTTATACTTGTAAATTTTCACAACTTGATGTTCCATTCGACCGTACAGTATTATCACGACTTCTGTCACCAAGAACCGGTTTTCCCCAGTAGCTTATCCGTCCCGTTCTTTGACAATTTATGTTTATAGCAAAAGTTTAACGAAGTGATACACCGTCAGAATTAATTCTGTTCGCGAAACTATGTATAAGTCTGTTGTTACAAAAACTTCATTAGTGACTTGCCATATATTATAAGTACACATATGTCTATTACTCCTTCGTAATTCCGTTTCAAAACAAAGCTACATAATAATTTGGATAAATTATAGTGAATTTCGATCCAGTTTCATGAAAAGTATGTTTTGGTAAAATTTCACGAAGTCGTTACAGTAACCAATTATAAAAATAGCATAAGACATTTATGTTTTTACTAATAACATTAATTACTCCTTCTACTGCAGAAATTACTAGTTACTATTTCTTTTGGTTTAATTAGGTTCATTTGACGTGTTTGACGATGCACGATTAGCATGCCAGGTGTGCTGTTGTGCGGCTCATTACGGCCCATTATCGTTGCTGGAGTGAACGTGTCCTGATTGCTAACCAAATTTCGTTCCATAAACGCTCAGCTCGGCGGTTTCGCTCAATCTTTAATACTGAATAATTCATTATAATGGAACAATTATTTGTAATGGCAATCGATCTATTAAATAGCTCCTACAAACTAATATTCTATTAAATCTTATCCAACCGTGACTGCCGCAAACATTAATTTTGCGTAAACATTAAATTTACAATTAATTAACTCCGTCTGTCCTATCTTATAAGTTGACTCAGTTCGATTTAAGTCATTTCGTTATCTTACCGTTCACATTATCTCAAATACTGATCTTATTTTTCTTTTTACATTTGCTTAAAATTGAAACAATGGCTAATAAATAATTAAACAATACGGGGAAGCTTTGACTGACATAACTTATCAGATATTTGGTCAGATGTCAAAGCTGTCTTCTGCCTTTTAACTCTTGATATACTGTTTACGGTTATAACTACACCGTATAAGGTATAGGTAGTATTTATTATTATTTGCCAGAGAATACAAATTGGTGGATAGCATCTCACTGTTTACGCATCGCGTTATTGTGCCGGCTGATGTTTATTATAAGCAATCATTAACGTTGTCTCCTTACGTGTCGATGAATCACATGACAATAATAATCACGCAATATTGTTTTTACTTATAATCACACGGTCAATGAATATTTAAATTGTGATAATTTCGTTTAATTAATTAATGACTTTAAATATGAGGAAGGCAATTCGTTGTACTTACATATTTTGATTCATCATTGGCACAATCTCAAGATCCAGTTGCTTGATTTGTAATCATACTTTTGTAGGCATGCCATACCGGGTTGAAAGCCAACTAGGTCGAACGAAGTATTTTCGTTTCAAACTTTAATGAATTATACCGATTTTATTTCTTATTTGATAAATAGAATTTACTTGAAAAAGTCCGTATTTATAAGACAAACATTGAGCAAAGATTTTGATCATGTTGTAAGTAATCGATTTATAACGAAATTGGGCGTTATGACGAGTAAAAACCGATCAACACGCAACAAGTATATCAAACAACACTGTGCGTGAGATATAAACATGACAATCTTTTCCCTTGCAACAATCGACTTTATACGTATTGTAAGTGTTGTTAAGGAAGTTCAACTAAATGGTAAGTACCTGTAATCGACCACAATTGACGTAAAATCTTTAAACGAATACAGATTCACTTGGACTATTAACTAAACTATATAATTACCATCGTGAATTGCATTGGTCCTGCAGTTTAAGCTCGTTGCATTAATTGCGCATCTGGACCAACATGAGAGGTGACCGCAAAATTGTCCTTAATTGAAGAATTAGTGCCTATTTGTTGGGAAAGTGGGATACCTACACAGTCGTGTTAATTGGGACAAGCTAATGATATAACTACATTTTAATTTGCAGTCTTACTTGCTAGGAAACAGATCGGTTTGTCTGTCTACGTTACGTAAATGTGACATAATAATAAATGGAAAACATTCCCCTTATTTCATGTAATCAGTCCAAATGTCATGGATTTTTACTTGATTTTGGCTATATGCTATATTTAAGGTTGTACCTAATATACGAAACTTGAATATAAATGTGTTTTCTTTTTGTTTACAAAATTTTATTACGTATTTATAGTAGTAATTTTAAATAGACAAGATTGAAGAAGTGATCGTATATAATTCTTTAAAAAAAAACCGACTTCAACAAAAAAAACTATTCCATAAAAGACTTATATATGGTTTTCTCATGGATGCCATTGTCAGAACTAGACCAAATTGAAATGGGACCACACGGAAAGCACCAGTTTTCAAATAAAAAAGAATCATCAAAATCGGTTCACCCAGTCGAAAGTTCTGAGGTAACAAACATAAAAAAAAACATACAGTCGAATTGAGAACCTCCTCCTTTTTTGAAGTCGGTTAAAAACTGACTACTACAATTATAAAATCCATTGATATTGGGAAATATTAATATTAAATAGTTAACAAACAAATTTTATATATGATAATAAACTAAAGTGAAAGGTTTGTTTTTTATTGTTGTTGTATGCATGTAGTGAACATTTTTAATGTCTTTGAACTCAGTGCATGATTCTGCAGAGGAAGTGACGAAGTAACTGCTTGGGTAATCGTTTGAGTTAAACTGCTTTTTGACCAGTACCCTGGCTTTTATATATACAGTTAATATGATCCGTATCATCATCTAAATCCACTGTCCACCACTCGGTGTCTAATATTTGATTTGAACTGTAGGAATGCAGTTTGATAGAAAACAACTTATCTTCCTAACAATATTTAAGGCTAGAAAGTTTAAAGACCTCTACACTATAAACAAAGACTTACTATTGGTTTTGGTTATGTTCTATTATCTAATAAAACAAAGCGCGAATTGTACATTAGGCTACAAAAAATATTTGCAAGATTGAATAAATGTTTGTTTTCTTGTTGCTTGTTTTTATCTCCACAAGTAGGTAATTACTTCAACTTGAACTTGACCAAAAAGCAATGTCATAGCTTGAAAATTCCTCGACACGGTTTTGTTGGCAGGTAATCGCTTGCGTGTTAATAAAATGGACAAATAATGAACGCGCTTATTATAGAACTTACATCATATTTGTGTACAATGTTTTTCGTTCTAATCTTTGTTTGTCGTTTTTCACTGTTGGAGGCGTACCTGAATATCTTAAATAAAACCCGACTTACACATTGGTTAGTTCAATTTACAAATATTACATACAGACTTGGCTTGAAAGTTGTTATTTTTTTAAATGTTTTGTTAAAGTGAGATGTTTGTTATACTATTAATTAATCTGTAGTTATACTGTCAATGCAAATAGTTTTTTTCGTAAGAATCCCTTTGTACTCATGCAGGTTTTTACAGTATTGGTTATCGATCAGACAAGCTGTATGCTAGTTTACCATCAGTTACCATAAAAATAATTCAAGCAAAACTTAATGCGTAATACCGGGAATTCCTATCAAACACATTCTCCATAAGCTTTAACTCTACAGAGTTCAAAGATCGCATTAGTGCATGCAACAACCGGTTGCCGGACGCACCGCAATAACCCGTTTCTCTTTGGTTGCGTAACATTTATACCATAATAGAAACCTTCATTATCCGCCCTAGGATTATAAATGTCAACATCGTAATTCCACTCGTAAGCGCCCTAAATCTGTAATCGGTATGTGTGTTACTAGTCCGTCCCTATTAGGCGGATTAGGATGTAACCTGCTAAAATAAATGAGCATTGGGTTAATGTTTGCAGTATCGTACTTTGTAGTAACTAGTTGGTCGTTGTAAAAATTAATGTATTTCTAAATTTGAAGTTATCTGAAACTACGCATTTTACAGTAACAATATACATATTTTTCTAAATATTCCTCTCAGATTTTTCCAGACATTTTAAACGAACTGCACATCGGTGGATTTCACTTTGAAAAAGTTATAACATGTTTTTGTCAAGCCTTATTGAAAAAGACTGTGAATTAGCGTTTGTTCCCAGCTGGAACTGCGCATAGTGATGTCAAGATGTAGAATAAGAAAGCGGTAAATCAGATCGACGTTTCTCGAGTGAGCTAGGAACTGTGAACAAACAAAGCGACGATGCGTGATATGTTTACTTCAGCGAAAAAATATACTCAATAACCACATATTGAGTTTTATCTTGCAGCACAATAGATTTGTTTGATACGTAAATGATTAAATTAATTATTAAATCGTCAAACGTTATCTATACCTACAACATTAATTTTTTCTTCCTATGCTCTCTTATATTTGTAACAAGTGTCCTTGCCAGTTGCCCCTCTATAACATTGGTATAGAATGTCTTCAATAGTAATGACAAATTGTCTCCTTTACATGACAATACAAGTCCGCAGTTTGCCTGACAAATGGGAAAAAACTAACTTGTTATGTTAATCATACTAATTAAATTTTATTTGAAATAACATTCTAACCAAATGATAAAAACTAATGTTTCCGCATCATATATGCTGATGATAAACGTGTCGGTGTTGTTAACGTGACAGTTTAAGCACTTTTGTAGCATCCCACCATTTTACATATGTGGAGTGCAAACCACAAAACTGGTGTCCTGAAGGCCGTATACGATAGAATAAAAACGATGTTGGGAAAATTTGCAACTGTGAATATAATCAAACGGAGCCCTTAACGGTAGTCTATTATAGAGTCCCATAATTTATAAGAACGTCTGCAGTGCACTACGCTACACGGTAATTTATTTCAGGACAAGCTTATTTTATTGATTGTGTTGAATGTAGTATGGCGTATTTTAGTAGTTTGAATATTATGGCTTCATTTTGTTCTATGATATGATAGTATAATAAGAGCAATCAAGATCAGTGTACCTATACCTACGCGGCAAAGTTATGAGTTTTATAACAGGTGCGTGACGCTGCATCTATGCACACTTTAATTATAGTCGTTTGATTATTGTTATTGATTATATCGTAATTGACGATAAATTGCTGCAAGTTATAGCATAGCATACACGACAATTTGGTTAGTTTAACTCTCATTGAATTACATTCAATTATGGCAATTATTCACTGTTATAATCAGGTTTTGCTACATTAAATACAAGTCAGGTTTCAAGTTAGTGTTGACAATGTATAGGTATCTCTTAGACGTTGTAGGAGATGAGCTACTTGCCTCACATCTCGGTTATGATGTTGCCCACGCGCACCCCAAGGCCGGACCGCTGCGCAATTGACTCTGATGATTAATCGGCTTTGGACGACCAGAGCCGGACATAAGCGAGAAACAGTCGGCCGGGTGCGCACGTGTCTTAACAAAGCTTCGATCAGTGGAAATTAAGTGTCGCGATAAAAACTATTGAGAAAACGGCGCTTTCGAAGTTTATTGATCAAATACTTCGTTGTAATTATTTAATTTAGATCTCTATAATCCGTACACAACTAATATATTATTACTTTAACAAATTCTCTAATATAATATTACAGTAGGTACAATATTACTTAATTATTAAATAAACACCTTTAAAATCGTCACCCACTGTTCATGAGCCTACTCAAATCTGTGAACGTACCAGTTCTGCCTTATGTATATTTAAAAGTGGGTGTTAACAAACATAAACAACGAAATTACATACTGCCTGTGCCTGTAACTCTGCCTATATGATGTATATCATCTCTACATAGAACATACCAAAATGTCATCTCTCGAAATCATGTTGAGTGTAGCGTACATATTCATATAAGCGTAATTCCGCCATCTGACTTGAGATAATTCTGTATCATCATGTATTTTTTGTCGGCATGTTTTATTTTTTGCTTCATGTGTCTTTGTTTTTTGTTGTCATAGACGGCAGTTCCACGGACACGCTGAGGAAGCTCAGCGACGACTCTTCGAGAAAACATTTATCCGGTAAGTGGTCGACTGATGTGTCAAGGCTATAAAACAATACAATATTTACCACATGTGATTGCATGAGCGCCGTATTGTGCATGATCCATGCTTCTCATGTATGAACTTGAGCACGCACAATACACGAATTATCATCACCTCTCATTATAGTTTCTAACTGTACATAGTATATAATGTCACTTACTCATAATGTCGTCACTCTTTTACCTGGATCATTTGGAGCAGACTTAATTGAAGCTGAGGAAGACGAGGTGTCCAGCAGTCTACCGGAAAGGCCGCGATCACACCGCAAGGCATCTAGTAAGTCGGTCACGTATACTAACCTTGGAGTAATCCATACGGTGAAGGCATGCCCAGTAATTAATTTACGGTATATTGTCATATTGTGGTGATGGCTACCTTAGAGCTATGAGACGTATGCAACTGCAATAAATGCTTGAGATAAAGTAACATTTACAGTCTTAATATTCAGTATTTTGAAATATTGTAACAACGATTAGAAAATAACAATTTATTAATTAGGTACGTAACGTTAGATTACAATATGGAGATGCGATTATTAATGTTGTTCGGGGATAACAAAATAAAGGAAAACAAAAAGTGGTATGAAAGCTAATAAACAACAATTACTAACGAATTAATAACCAATGCAATACGAAATACAATGTGCAGGAAATTAAAAATTAAAATTTCCGCATTGAGAATAGCTTGCATTGCGATCGATTGCGTGTCAACAAATTAGTCGCTCCAGTCGCTCGCCTACGACTAATTAGTGACATTGTCTTGAAACCGATTCATAATTCTAGTCTATTGTATGGCTTTTTTACTGCCATATTGTCTCAGACTGAGTACAAAGAAAAAACATAAATAACTTAATGAGCACAGAGCTGTTAATATTGCCATAAGCTATTAATACTTTAATAATGAAATGTATTGCTGTGTCTGTTGTGTTTCTGATTTGATTGTATATTAGACAAGTGTAAAAACATGTTTCTTATATTGCTTATCAAAATAGGAAATTTTATATTTATATGAGAAAAAACACATCTTAACAATGTCGGAAAATTATGTAATAAACTACATAACTTAATATGAATGTAACCCACATCTCCTTGAGTAATAACAGTCAAAATACTCACCACATAATCAGATAACATTTACGAAATGACGTGTGAAGTAGAAGTAGTTACTTTGTCTAGTTAGTGGCTAATGTGTATGTGTGTGTCGCTTGTGTGTGATCGCAGCCAGCAGCACGTTCAGTGTCACCTCCATGGACTCACTGTGGGAGAAGTACCCGCGGCGCCTCAGCGAGGCTGGCCTCAGGAGGTCATCAGGTAACTGGCACGCTTTTCCTGCCAAAATCATTCTCCACGGCAATCCTCACAACATTCTCACGGCTATTAAATGCTAACTGATCTGACGTCATAAATCGTGTACATTCTATTCGTTAGTTACGTGATAGTAAAATTGTCGTGGAAGTCATTTTGGTTTAGTACATCTACCGTTTCACTAGATAGATTTTACAGCAACCACACATAGGTCGCACTCATCACCATGCTCTTTAGATGTTGCGAAAATTTTATGTGCTTTATGATGGTGTTTGCCTGATTTGCAATGGTTGGAGGCATGAGTTTCTTTTTAGATTTCTTTACAGAGCGTAGTTGCTGTCGCCAAAGTCAAATGCAGTTTGTTGATGTATTGAACGAAGCTCCGTAATATAAGATATGCAAACTCGTTTGCGAGTTACACCAATGGCCATGCACTTGCACACAACGGTACTTATCCAACTCATATGCACGTATAACGTGTGCTCGGAATAGGAAGATGGCCATACATATTCAACGAGCCATAATGCAATCCTTTTTGAACAATACTTTCATTAATATATTTTCTCTTTAGAAATTGAGGAATAATAAAATTGTACTAAGTTTTATTATTATCAAAGAACGATTGCGGTCAGGTACTTTATTTTTTAGAGTTAAAATAATAAAACTATATTTCTTTAATGCTATTATCATATTATTCCAGATCATAGTGTAATTTTGACAGAAGATACTGACAGTTTTATCATTGGCGAAAGAGTTTGGGTGGGTGGTACTAAACCTGGCCAAATCGCATACATAGGCGAAACACAGTTCGCTCCTGGAGATTGGGCTGGCATTGTTCTTGATGAACCTATAGGTATGTTAAAACATAATCACTTAGTTTACACCGTCTTACGGTTTGGAAGGATTTTGTATAACTAGATGACTTTTTCAGGCAAAAATGATGGGTCAGTAGCTGGAGTGCGATATTTCCAGTGCCCTGAAAAACGTGGAGTGTTCTCCCGCTTAACTCGTTTGACACGTGTTCCGTTTATAACACATGCACCCCACGATGCATCTCCGATCTCAGACGCAGGCAGCGTCTTCGAACGCCCGCCATCAGGCACCAGACTCAGACGCGCACATTCACCGAATGGCAGCGTACGCAGCATTGTCAGCAGTAAAATGAGTAAGTCACAATAAGATTTCTTGAGAGTGAAAAACTTATAAAGTACAAAGTTACTAACAAGATTTATGTGTCTACAGACGCTTCAATATCAACTACCACCAATGGAGAAATTCGCGTCGGCGATCGAGTGATTGTATCTAGCAGTCGCGGTAGCAAAGCTGGCACATTGCGTTACGTAGGAGCCACCGATTTTGCCAACGGTGTCTGGGCAGGTGTAGAACTCGATGATCCTCTTGGAAAAAATGATGGATCAGTAGACGGGAAGAGGTAAAATGTGGTTTTGCAAAATAAGCGGTGGCAATAGATTTAAGATGGTTTTCAGCATTAGAACCTTTTTCATTCGCAATTTTCAGGTACTTCGATTGCTCACCTCGCTTCGGTTTGTTCGCGCCAATTTCGAAGGTTTCCAGGTCGCCATCAAATCGTAAGCCGGGAGCGTGCGCCATCCACAGCAACGGTCGGGCTACACCTCTGAGGCGCTCCAACTCGCGAGAGTCTTTGACATCACTGGGCACATCTATCGCGTCGTCCCGCGTGGGGGTGAGGCTCGGAGTGACGTCGCTGGGCGCTCAGGTAGGCTAGCCCCGCGCACGGTCAGCTGAACCTCGCTCGCCGCGATCACCGCCACCCCCGACCCGTGCGAGACCGCACCGCAGCGCGCCTAGTCTGCTCGACAAAACACTTCTAGTCAAGCACGTCGAGAACGACCGCTGTGCCATTATAGCTCTACCACAGCCTCGAGTTTATTACGATATTATATTTCGATCAAACGATAAATGTAAGGAATTAAATCCGCGTCGATGGGCTAGTGAGACTTTACCCAAGTCTTGGCGGTGCTCAGAGAGCGTGTTAAGCTTTCAAAGCCCTTCAGAACGATCACGACGCAGTGATTCGAGCGGCAGTAGCGCAAGCGGTACGGTGTCGCGGGGTTCTAGAGGCTCTAGGGGAGGGGGCGGTGAGGTGGTCCGGTGGGGGGGTCGGCCGGCCGCCGTGACGAGGGCCAGCCACGGGGTCGCCGCAGCTACTGACATATACGTGGAGATGCCGCCGCCACGCACCCACTTTTCAGGCTTTGGGAAAAGTTACCATTTCTCTTGCGTGTCACCATTTCAATTCACATACCCTTATGTTGTCTACATTTAAATGTTTATAAATAATATTTTAATTGGAAAATAATATATGTTTAGACCTTTGACGCCTTATTTTAAACTTCAGTTATATAATGGGAATATTTAACATGGAGTTCGTTCCTAAGCAATCTCATCTTTTGTAAATTTTGTAATGAGCCTTCTTCCCATCGCCACAGTCGCATTTTTTCAGATCAATATGTACGATAACCCGTGTGTATTTAACTTTCATATATTTTTTATGCTATGGTATACGCTATCACCATCATGGATATCAATAGGTTGGTAAGTGTGTACATGTCAATGAAAATATTTGTGTCTAGGATTGGAATATGTGAACTCGAGCAACATAAAATAAATGACATGCAATAGAAATGGTACCTATTCATTTAGAAAGTGCTTTTTTTGCATGAGATTTGGTTTTAGTTTATTTTTGGTCTGTAGCTGGCACTCCTTGGTTTGGCCCTTGTGTTGATTTTTTTATAACAAATAATTATTAACTTTGATATACGTTTTTGCTTTGTTTTCTTTTCACTATTCGTACTAAGTTTTCTAGAACGTTATTCACTATTATACTCGTATATAGATAGCAGTGAGTCGAGAACAAAGTTATTTTGCAGTAGTGATTCATCTCATTTAGCTTCTAGTTTGCCCTTATTTAGTTTGGTATAATTTTGAAAAGACTGCAGTAGTCATATCATATTTTCCTATATGTTCTCTGACTGTGATATTATTTTAAGTAGTCCTCCTAAAAGGGCTTTATTATACAACAAACCTTTGTGTTGTGTGTATTAACAGTTTTACGTTGCATATACTAATATTTGTCAACACTGTTGCCTTTTATTTAATGGAAAACAAGTTTCATGAGGCCTTTGTAGTCTGAAACTCCGTCAATATTTATAAAGACTTGTGTATCCAAAGATATCTTTATTACTATATAGCCCTTTCCTTGATAGTCATTTGTGTAGCAAACTTTCATACTCAGTAGTTTTGTATAATACTTTTCATGTCTCTTATATTTACTCTTCAACAATTTATATACCAAACCCTATCATATTATACTATCTGTATTATGTAATATATCCTATATGCGATGTTTACTAGCACCTTCATTAATTAGAATGTGAACGTACATCTAAACCATTAGAATTATAGCTTTTTTTAATTTGCTATACGACAGTTGGTGTGTGACACAACACACCGACTGTCGTAACTAGTATCCACTCCATGGTGTAAAAACCAATGAAATTGTCATTGAAATTCAACAAGTTATAACGATACTGATGGATTCCATTTAAATTGATGTGGCCAATAAGAACAATGTACAATGCAATCACATGAAATTGATGAAAACAATACAATAACCACGTCTTCCTCGAACCACATTAAGTTTAATGAACGATAATGTCAGAACTGAAATATTCTTATTGCCAAATGAAGCTAAATGGTCTCCAACAGTATGATGTCACCATGTAGTGGAAGGTGAGTGCGTTAACGCGTGTTGTTTTCTCTCATGTTTGTTGCGCAATCGCACTGTTACTAACGGCACGGCGGCAGCGAGTCGGTGGTCCCAGAGCTTCCTCCACTCCGGTATCCGCGAAGAACGCCTTGCAGGTACAGTACCCCACTATCGCCGCGCGGTAGGCTGCCTATGCACACGAAATATGTGTGCCGATTCTTAAAACCTTTACAAAACGGACTGTTGTAGAGTTGTGCCACCGTCCTAAATCGTTTTAAATTTCGGTACATGTGTGGAGTTAGTGTTCAGCAACCGTGCCGCCGGCGATACGGGACTCCCTTAGTTGTATTTTGAGCAAGCAACTTAATTTAAAATTTTCTTTATACTAAAACGACAACGAATGTACGTAATTGTAATTTATTTGTGTTTTCTGATATTGAATTTGTATACTTACAAACTAAACTCCTAACTATATAAAGATAGTGTCAAGCCGTCCTATACTCCTAGTACGCAAAACACAAAAGAAAGTTTTCGATGGTGCTCGGCTCGTACGAGAGAATTTTTTTCTATGTGCCGAGACCATAAGAAGTACAGGTTATTTGTGTGATTTGCGAATAGTTCTGTTGCTACTTTTCTGTAGCAAGATTCCGATAATATTTTTATATTAATAGACAAAACGTCAATTATTACGCACTTAAGAGTACAAACACTTTTATTTTTATGATGATCATGTTCCGACAATTCACCAAATGAGCTTACATTGTAAACTCATATTTGCCAGAAAAAGATTTTTATGCAACACAACACTGTGATACTTTGGTTATGTTCAAAAAAATCATAAAACATTGAGTTATATTATTTATATTCTAAATGCATTTTATGGCTATTTATCTTAGTTTATAATACTGACCAGTGCCTGTAAGTAATGATGATATTCATAACTCTAAAGACTCACTTGAACGCAAGCATTCCATTGCTACTTAGATAGGTCTTCACTTTTTAATAATACTATAAGATTGTTATATAACTAGTTATTAAAACCTCTACTACTATTAGTGTAACATAGACATAGACTAGTTTCTAATTATTGTAATGTGAAGGAGTAATTAATCTGGCAGGATAGTTATAATAAAATGTACTACATTACTTGTGTATTATTGTCCTACCTCGCACTTTCCTTCGTGTTTGGTGATAATAAATAATTAAGATTTAGTTGTTTGTTGTTTTATTGCATCAATAACTTGCTGTACAATATGTGTACAACTCGACAATGTTACGAAGAGCAGGTAGCAACTCCAATTTTTAACTATGCTCGGATTTAGCTACGAAACATTTACATAATTCTTCAGCATTACACGGTCATCCTGAATTAACATTGGATCACATTGTTAATACTAGACGCGAAAAATAGTATAATTCTGATATCGTACGAGAAATGAAACATTCGTGAAGTAAGGTGCACATTAACTTCGCTATGGTACAATAATGGCTCTTTCTAACGTTGTCTAGTTGTACAGCTTATGTGAAGGCCTGCATGTTTAGGTTTGACACTGATATGGGACATTTGATATAGTTTTAAATCCTTTTTCTCTTCAGCCTGTCTATCATTGACAGCATGTATTTGTATACAACACAATATACAGCCTACAGAATTTTAGGTCTAACTCATGAACTTTTCTATAGCGTTTCAATGACTTATTCTTTCAACATTTTTATATTCTACCATTTTAAAGATACATTCTTCCACTTTAACTTGTTCGATATCTATACCCATAGAATTTTTATGATCACATTATTTTATAACTTAGCAGTATCACGTAACTGTATTCTCAGAATAAATATATTTGGCAACACTTACTCGCAACTAATCGATAATTAACTAATCGGTAAGTTTATGTATTTATTTGTTATATTATGTCACCACTTCCTAGGAACACTTATGTGATAGGTACCTTATCAGTTTCAAAGAAGTGAATAAAACAAAGTGGCCCAATTATTCACGAGTTCAATTATTGCATGAATGACTTTGTCGTTATAAATATACTGTCTAAAAAAACCTTTGTATACAAATATGGGAACCGGTATTTGTTGTGTATATGTAAATATTTTGGTACTTATTTTGAACGCTTGGTTATACAAGCTTCAGCTAGGGTTGCTGTTTTCCGGTTGAGGTTAATTAGAGATATGCCACAGCTTCACTTCCAACTTTACATTTGCATCTGGATCTGGTTAATTAGTGTGTGTACATAAGTATACCTATAAAATGAGATATAGTTTCTTTTATTGCCCTAAAATTCTATATAATTTTAGGGCAATCAAAGAAACTAAAAGTTCTTAGCATCTACATAAGTCGCCAGTTGTCCCCATGTAGAGTGCTATTGTAAGCTCTTGAGTAGGTGCACCCGTAGGTCAGAACTTTTTCTCAGGACAAAGACGAGTCTTGATGGTTGTCCCTGATCCCAAATTCAAAGAGTCGGTTTTTAACCTCTGACTTAAGGAAGATTTTTGTCTTTTAAGATGATTCCCTAAAGCGCATCGCTCGCTTCGACGAAGATGATTCATTCTCACATTTACCAGAACGACGCTGGTATAATCAAGTCGTAAAATTAACTCCCTGCCAGGGTTAAAAACACAGACCACATTAGTGTATAGCAGTAGTTTGCCACTTTTGTGGTATAAAAAACTGACGTCTGAAATACCCGTATTCTCTCTCCCTTCAGTTATTCAGAAAAGGGATTATTACGCATTAAAACTTGATATTTTCTTACCATGCGTAACTGGAATCCACGAAACAATAACTGGTATATTTCCCTTCCGTTTGCATTATGTGTTGATCACGTAACAAGTAAACGTGAACGCAAGTACCCAGGCAAAACCTCATAAGTGTCCCTCATTTACCAAAACGTGGATATATTCCAGTCAAACCTAGTCTCGTTTCAAAGTATGCCCTTGAAGAATAGTTTTTCCTCCGCTGAGTCCTTGGCGTTTGTAACAACTGGGATTGTGCGTGTTGATCTCGAGGTCTAGTACCTACCGTAATTGCAATATTACTCATTCTAAATATTTATTATTTCTTTCAATTCACTACAGTTTGCTAACACTAAAGAGTACCGCGATCTTAACACTTGAGTACTTTTCTTCGCTTGTTAAAGTAAACTTAGTCGCGTGGGTGTCGTTGTAGGAAAATTGGTATGTAATTTGTTTGTACACACGCTAAATATATCTGATAAGTACAACATATTGTACGCATATTATGTTTTATGTTTGTATATGTATGGTTACGATACTCATTATATGTCATAGCGTTTGCCAAGTATTGATAGTATGTGCCTACTGCCTATAATGTCCTTTTACGGCTGCTAGAATTAATAAAACATGTTATCTGACGTGTATACGAGATTTCACTTATAACTTAACAAAACACTTAACAAAATCTTATCAAAACATGACATCTATTATAATTCATGATTATAAATAATTATTAAACATTTTCGAATCGTGTGTGTTTGTGTGTGTGTGTGTGTGTATTAACACTGTAAAATTAAGAACATGTTGAATTTTTATGTTACGTTTGTACATAACATACAAATTTAACATGTTGCTAACAAAACACACAAGTGTAGGTATGTAAGATGTATTTTCAAACCTTAATTAATGTTGAATATTTAACATTTAGGAACGTCAAAATTGATTGCTTTTGCGTTAACTTTCACTGACTAGATCCATATACAAAGAGTAAGCACATGAATCAGGGAATGTTTGATAAATTTACCTTAATTCTATAATAACGTTCTAAATGTATGAAAGGCTTTAGAGATTTTGGATTTTAGGGATACATTGGACGTTTAGATTATTTTTAGAATTTGGAACAGACTTTACTCAAACGTTTTTAGGTCTAATAAGTAATTGCTGCCAATCATATAATAGTGTTTAGTTGAAAAATAAGTTACTGTAGGTCATGAAAAACACGCGTAGTAACTGATGCTAAGTTGTAAATACGCGCCTTAAATAGAGACTCGAATAACTAAAGTACTTACACCTATCGTTGCTGTGCAGTGAAAACCTCGTAAGGAGATGAAAAAACTGTCTGGTAAAAAAATGTATGTTGTGTATGTTCTCCTGTTTAATTACAATAACTATAGTATCTTTGGGCTATACAATACAAATGTGATTTTTATGAGCATTAAGGGGTCTGAAAGGATATACGACATTTTAGTAGTGAAAAAGTACATGAAGGTAGCGCATACAAGGTTTGACAATATGAAACAATTGTGACTCTTGAGTTGCAGGTGTCCATGGGCGACCGTAGTCGCTTACTATCAGGTGACCCGTCTGCTCGTTTGCCCTCTATAATAAAAAAAAAACCAATACCAATCTTAGTATTGTCTTAAAAAACTAAATCCTGACTTCCTAACTATAATAAATCACTACATATTATAAAAGAAAGTCCTCCGCCGCGTCTATCTGTTCGCGATAAACTGAAAAACCACTGAACGGATTTTCATGCGGTTTTCACTAATAGACAAAGTAATTCATGAGGAAGATTTAGGTGTATAATCTGATAAGATTTTGTGTAAATTGATTGAAATATGTTGATGATTAGGAGTACAGAAAAGGACATACTTTTAATTTAGTAAATAGTACTGTCCCCGAGGTATAGAAAATTAACAAAACGCGATCGATGCCGCGGACAAAAGCTAGTCTTAAAAAAAAGTAATAAAAAACCATAAAATTAAATTATCATTATGCTTGATACATCTATCAGTGGTAACTCAAGAGCTCTACACGTTTGTTGTGTTGGTGCATTACGAGTTTTTCTTCCCAAAACGCAAATAAAAAACTATGAATGTGCTGCGCTTACTTGCGGTTTACGAGGTTTTCACTGCACGGCTACGCTATGTAGATTGTAACTCGTAACAGCAATATTTCAGTTTTAGTATTTTCCGGCACGATGACATAAGCAAGACATTAAAATTTATTTCTAAATACGTTCCTGTTGTCCTAAATACACCTAAAACGTATTATAGTTGATACTAAAAACACGTTGAGTGGAAAATCGATTTTCCGCTAGCCAGTGATGGCGCAACATCCTTGAAGCTTTTACTCGTTGAACGCGTTTTGTAGAGACCTTGTATAGTACCTACAATATCCTTAAATCCCATGCTACTGTTTTATAATAATATCTAGACGTACATATCCTACTAATATTATAAACGTGAAAGTTTGTAAGGATGTATATATGTATGAATGTTTGTTACTTTTTCACACCAAAGCTACTCAACCGATTGCGATGAAACTTCGTATGTAGACAGTTGAAGACCTGGATTAACATATAGGCTACTTTTTATCCCGATATGCCCACGGGATCGGGACTTACGCGGGTGAAACTGCGGGACGCTGCTAGTACATTTATATTTTTGCTCGCATGACTGAGGGAGTAGGTTAATATAAGTAGATGTATGATTGCTTCGCTCGTTGTAGGACTAATGGAACGAATCTATCTCAAGGGAAAACCCTCGTATCTTTTTGAGGTCGTGTACACTTGCTATGATGAATTATTTTAATGGAACAGGATAGAATATCTTCCAAATAATAGTAGAAGAGTAGGCTATTTCATGTTTTGTTATATTCCAAATATCTTAAATGAGTAATTACACACCTAACTTGAGCTCTTGTACTAGTTACATGTCCTTACTTAGTGCTTTATAAATATTCATTTTGAATCAGTATAGAGTATTAGGTTTACGAAACGCATAGCATCACGCCCTCATATGGGTGCTGCATACTATACAAAGAGTACGGAGTATGATGGCGGATCTAGGATTGGAGGTCATAAAATATATTGAATTAGGGCTCTACTTTTCGTCGTACTATTACCTATATATATAAAGTATACCTAAAAATATAAATATTCGACTTAAGACCACTTTAATGTAATCTGTGTATAAAGGTTGTCAAACAAAATATTAGAGTGCTGACTGCTAACGTCAACTATCACGGTTTTTTTTTTATTTCGGACAAAATCAAGTGCTCTTTGGAGATGCGTCATTTATTATTATCTGTGGCAGATACTTAACTGTGGCTTTGGCAATATTGACTCCCCGATCGCTTTATCTGATATCTTTACCCTGCGTAATAATCTGAAGCTGGAATTCTGCGAGAAAATAATTAGTACCTATCGAATAGCGTGTTCACACTTGCTGTTTTCGAAACGTGATCCGAAAAAATTTGAAGCACTAGAGAAGCATTTTTATAATAAGGAAAAATAATACTTATTTGGAATTAGAAATCATGTCAAATGTATGGATAGATAACCTACCTATAGGTAGATGTAACAATTGCCTCACGCAATTAATGCCCCGTGGAGGGCCCCCAATTTCTCCATCTGTCGCAATAAAATCGAAAAAGCTATTTCATCGTAATTGCCGTAATAATAGTCAATAAAGATTTACATTCTGACATACAGCATTTGTTCGAACATAAAATGCCTCATATCATGCACGAGTTATTGCTTACAAAATGAAATGTATTTCGCTAGATTATAAAGACGAATACATTACAGAGATTGATATAAATGAAGGTGGTGGACATGACTAGCCTACGTACAGTTCAGTCATGCTAGTGATCACCGTCCACTAGATAGCTTACCTAATTCTTAGCTGGCCTGACCTTGTAGGGGACTGACGTAATTATAGATAAAGTTCTAGAAAATATATAACCGAGTTTTACTGTAGAAAATAGATTTTGTGGTTTAATACATACCTATTTGATTTGTTGAGTTGTTTGTTATAATAGCTGGATGACTGGCTACAGTTTGATAAGACACCAGTAGGTATATAGGTAATAAGCGAATTTTTAAGTTGTTTTCGGTAAATTTGCAAACAATTTACTTATCAAATAAGTATTGAACTGATAATGAACTGATCGTCCTCAAGGTCACACTTCATTATACAATCATTTTGTACAAATAATAGAATGTAATTATGCAGTTATAAACTATGAACAAATAGAAACTTAGTAGGTGCGTATGGCGATAACAATAAATGCATATTGTACCTACCTAATACCTCTTTTAATGTAGACAAATAAAGTCATACAATGAAGGAATCATGATATGCTTCACGATTTTGAAGAATAGTTATAAAAAGTAAGTAAAAGAAAGTATATCCATAATTATATATGTGTGAATGGTTTATAGTATACATATCTGTTTGTATAAGAACTAATCTTAAATGTTGATTGATACGGATGTAAAAACTCAAACAAGTGTGTTCGTTTGTGTTTAAACATCCTACATAACATTACCTAATGCGGCTCTCGTTTTGCGCTTAGAAAAATAGTTATAAGTTGATATACAATACCTTTGTTTTGGCAGATTCATTATTGCTTTTGCCCAGGATCATAATTATTGTTCCTTAACTCCTAAAGATAACCATAAATCCATAGCATTTTTCTTACTTCCTACCTAACTTATTTAAAATATATGAAACTTTATAACAGCCATTCGAGATTATACCCATCTAGAATACTTATTTTTGAAGTGAAAACTTCTTTAAGCACGTTTGTACACTTTTGCTATGGGGAAAAAGCACTGAAGTCGTTACCGCCACGTTAATAATACATTATAGATCCACTAGAGGGCGCCAATTTAAACATTGAGTTCTGTCAGCTCGTTATTATTTAATGTCACCAACCTGCTAATGTGACTTTTAAGTTCGTCGTTTCGTTTAAGTTTCTATTTCTGTCGGCAGTCCCATGACTGCCTATTTTTTCCTAAAGAATTAACGCACAGAACACCTATCTGGGAATAACACCAATATGAGGACAAGCGGCAGCGGTAGATAGAGACGTGACCAGTTAAACGACTCCTGATGAGATATGGATTAGGTTAACAATAATATATCTTATTTTTAAGTAACGACGCAATGTTCACTATATGATTAGTACGTATTTATATGTATGATATATCAGCAGTACTGTCGGTCTACCTGACTAAGTTGGTCTGGAATAGGAAGAAATATTTCCTACACTAACGTCTTACATTTGTGTACCTAAAATAAGGATAGGGTCCTGTACTGGCATTATTTTTCTAATAATTTTGTTAGTAGTTTAGACCTATCATATTATTTTGAGTGGATAGTACAAATTTATAGGAATGCTATGTGAATGCATTTGATTGTCTGAAATAATAATGATATTCATTGTTATCCGGTATTGATTACCTAATTGATGTTTTGTAAATTTTTGTATTTTGCATTTTAAGATGTACGTATATTTCATAAATATTTAAGGAAAATCAATTGTACCTAAGTACGTAAGTAAAATTGACAACTACTGCAAATAAAAAACCCATAGAAGAGTCAGCAGCAGGAATTCAAATTCATAACTTATTATCATGACGAATTCAATTGTGTATAAAACACCACTGTCATAGTTACCTAAGATTTATAGTCTAGTCGACAAGTTGAAAATGGTCCAAAATAGAGATACTGCTCTTAAAATTATGTGCGATAGCTCATTGGATCCGGAATGACGCCTAGAAAAATGTGCCAAAAGCGTGTATTAAGCACATAAAAAATTGCAAGTTATAAACAATTAAAGATGAAAAAAATGGCATTTCGTTTTTTGCCAATATTTCATAAACTATTAATATTTAAGAAATTCCATATAAAAATCTTTTTAACAAAAAATTTAACCGACGAAATAACTAAAAAGCAATAAATAAATAAACCTCTTAAGTCTTGAGCGTATTTACATAAACTATCAAATTTTATATAAACTTATTTTGAGTCGGCGCCAAACAGCAACCTGATTAATTATCTAAATTTTATATGTACCTACGTAGGAATGAACATGGCTATACGTAGGTAATTAATCATTTTATTATTTGGCGCCGACTCAAAATAAGTTAGGAGTTTTTTATTGCAAATTTCTTTCTCTTTCAGAATCTTATTTGAAATTTCTTAAATATTAATAGCTTATTAAATATTGGCAAAAAACGAAATGCCATTTTTTTTTCATGTTTAATTGTTTATAACTTTTGCAATTTTTTATGTGCTAATACACACTTTTGGCACATTTTTCTAGGCGTCCTTTCGGATCTAATGAGCTATCGTACATAAGTTTAAGAGCAGTATCTCTATTTTGGACCATTTTCAACTTGTCGACTAGACTATTAGTAGAATTGTGAGATCTAGGAATTTAAACTAGTGTTTTCCCAAAATTTGCGCTCTGGTTGTGTTACCATCAGAATCAGTAGATGAAACTAGATAAGTGCTGTTTGCATTTTAGTGTAATTATTACAGTGTATTTGTTATCGTCGGCAAAATTGTAGCTATTGTATAGTTCTATTTGTTATGTGTACCTATAGAAATATTGTAGCAAAGGCCAAATGAATAACTTCATCTTGTTAATAGAATCACATATTAGGTATATGATGTAAGAATTCTACTTGGAAATACCAGGTACCTATTTCTTTGTTATGTTGTTTTAACTATTAGTTACTAGCATATTAAAAAAATGTATGCATTAATATTCAGTACATGAGAGTATAAGATAAAACGAACAACTTGTCACTAGTTAGCTACAGCAATGCCGCGTTCCTATAATCAAGAAAATTCAAAATTCGTTGAAAATTCAACGAAATTTTACCGTCCGTCAGCAAAACGAATCGTTTCTTCATAATAAGAACGCGGCGTAAGTGATAGTAAGTTCGTAATAAGTACAGTGAGCCTAACGCCCTAAATCTAAATAGTTTATAAATTTAAAAAATTATATAATATACAACTATAGCCGTTAAATAAGTTATAACTTTATTGTTGTGTGTTTGTCGGAACATTATAATTTGATGATTATTTAGTAGGTACTTAGAGCTATGTTAATCCACGAGTTCCAGTACCTGTTTAACAATGACGGTCTTCAAGCAATTTGTGTACAAATTCTAATACATATTTTGGATTTAACAGGAGCTGCTTCGGGAGAAACAGCAGCATTTGGAGCGGCTGATGCGCGAGAGAGAGTTGGAACGAGCTGAAATGGCGAAGATTTCGCTGCAGGCAGATCGCGCTGAAAGCGCACTTACACAGCTCAAGAAAGAAGCCACACAGGTACTCAAAGCAATGCCTAATACTGATTAGGCCTATAGGATTTCACCCGTATAAATATATCTACCTACTAGTGAGATTAGTAGCTATTGCTTTGTACCCCTTATGTACAGGTCAAAACAGTACATCTTTACAGATATTTTTTTCTCTTCTCTCTTCGGCTCTTCTTTCTTCTGTTTGCTTAAATCTTATGCGCTTAAAAACCCGTTATATTTGTAGGAAGATGCTTTTAAAAGTATTCGCATGCAAAGAGTTAATTAA
This sequence comes from Euplagia quadripunctaria, assembly GCA_963859945.1. Classification (NCBI taxonomy): domain Eukaryota; kingdom Metazoa; phylum Arthropoda; class Insecta; order Lepidoptera; family Erebidae; genus Euplagia; species Euplagia quadripunctaria. Next base: position 8,566,129 of record OY982564.1, on the reverse strand, counting down.
AAGTAAATTATGCCGTACAAACTTAAAAACGAGTATCTCTTAAAGCCTTCATATTATACGTACTTACCAGTTTAAATTCAATTCAATCTCCTCGTCTAGGTTAGATGCTAAATAACTTGAGTCAAATAAAGAACTAAAAAAAAAGTGAACTGAATTTACACTTGCACTTAAATTACATCCAAAAGAACAAACTGAGGTATGACTTGACCTTTACAATTTCCAGGTTAAGGAAGCCCTTAATAATACCTATTGTGTTTCAAGGGATTTACTTATTTCTAGTTAAGATATTTTAAATTTGTTTTTTAGACAAAGAATGTCTCTTCTATTGCCTAAAGACATTGAATGTGAGAATACGACGACAAGCTGAGCACGAGATGAAAAATTAAAATGATTTATTCATATAGGTTACAACGTAACACTTATGAAAGTCAGAAACGTGAAAAGTGCTCACAACGCCCGAAAAGAAAGCCTGCGAGAAACACAATGCAATAAAAACACAATGTTGTGCTTACAGTGTACCCATAGTAAATTAGCTAGCTAGCATTAGCTAAAGACTAGATGTAGTGAACATATTATAAAACGAAGTCCCCCGCCGCGTCTGTCTGTCTATTCGCGATAAACTCAATAACTACCGAACGGATTTTCATACGGTTTTCTCCAATAATCGGAGTGATTCATGAGGAAGGTTTAATTCATTAAGGTTTTGTGTTACACGGCTGAAATATGACGATGATTGTGAAGATGTCGGAAAAATGCTTTGCTGCTCGTGCGAAGCCGAGGCGGGTTGCTAGTCTATGAATAAAGCTTGTGAATTTAGAGTATTAAAAAGTAAAAATATATAACGTATCTAACTAAATATTTTAATCAGATTTTTTGTGTTAACCTTCTCGCGTTTACCAACTCTGTTCGATTGTTTATTTTGATGTGTATGATAGATTCCAATATCGTCTCTTTCACAGACTTCGACAGAAAATAGTAAGCTAAAAGCTGAACTGGATAAAGTCGTAAAGCAGCTGGAAGATGAAAAGCAGAAAGTGGAAGATCTTATGTTCAGAAACGAAGAAGAGAATATTAACAAAGAAGACCATAATGTAAGTTTTACTTAATCAATAGGTAACCACTGTTACTTAGAACATTTTAATATCGCTAAAGTTACTCCTAAGTACTAATTCTTATTAAATGTGTACATTACGCTTTCCTTAAACTTCATATTAACACTGAGACATTCATACAGAACAATAAATATTGGGTTAAACGTATTTTTTTTTTTGTTATTTCAGAGATTTAGTGAAGAAATGCAAGTAAGTTCATCTAAATAATTATTTTAGTTTATCACTGATAACCTTAAAACCAACATAGAAAAATAGTCGATCTGTAGGCAAGATTATTTATCATTGAATTGCGTTTTATGGATTAACAGGAAAATACTTCAACACTTTTCTCATATTTGTTACATTTTCCCGTGAATCCGTCCAACAAGTCAAGGTGGTAATATATTTCCTCCTTAAACCGGTTGGGGTATGCGATCGGTTTCAAAATGTATTGATGATATCCACTTTGTCTTAACCTCTTGAACGTAGTATGCACGACGGTTTTCAAATAAAAATAACAAAACTAAAACCACCACCAAGTTATACAGCAAATATTTTTTAATCCTGAACTTGTTTTGACAGCGCGAGCTTATGGCCCGTGAACGGGTCATCCGACAATTGCAAGTGGACGTCGATTTGCAGAGAACACGAGCTGAAGCAAACACGGCTGCTATGCGTGCTATGGAAGATCAGCGCAATAACGACGTTGCAGCCGCCGATCGACTATACAGGGAGGAACTCAAAGCTGCACATAGTTAGTACATCTTGTGGTCACAAAATTAGTTTACCTGGGGTTAAAAGCTGGCCTAATCTACGGTGATCCCCTTATGTTACATGATGATGCAGATCCATGTTTTGCCACCTTTGTATTATAAAAAAAAAAACAATTCACCCTCATGTATTTCTACAGTACATTTCGTCTCACAATATGCAGGAAATGCTTCATCTTAAAACAATTGAGAAATTTTCTACCAACTGCCACCAAAACTGCCCTTGCAAATTCACATCTTCCAATTCTTGACTATACAGATGACAGCCATCCAGACTTCACCGAAAACCAATTAGATAAACTAAAGCGACTTTAAAACTTTTGTATTAGATTCATATTTGGACTGCGTAAATATGATCATATCTCTGAATTCCGAAAATAACTCAAGTGGTTACCTATTCGTTTTCGGCGGATCGTTCATATTCTCTCTTTGCTAAACAGTATACTGTTTAACCCTTATACACCTTCCTATTTAAAAGGACGATTTGAGTTCCTTTACGATACTCATACGAAGTTCTTATGATCATCAGAAAATCTGATATTAAAAGTGCGGGTGCATTCAAGAACTTTCTTTGATAAATCATTTATGGTTCTGTCCGTTCGCTTGTGGAATGCATTACCGGTACAAATTCGGCAAGCTGAAACCCTTACAGCCTTTAAAAGTTTGGTCAAGCAACATTATCTGTCACCGCAATACTATTATTCTATTTTTACCATAACTAAGATCTAAATTGCTATCTATAATACTATAATTATTATCTCCACTAAGTAACGGTATATTTGTCTATACCTCGAATAGTACGCCAACGGCAAGGTGGTATGTCGGACTCGAACCGACTAAAACCACACGGTGTTCCGTCACGGGGTCCTAATGCCGGGGACTCAGGTGTACCTTAGAAAGGAAATCCCTGTGAACTCCGGCAGACTTGGCCGCCTGCTCGACAACAGGCGACCCCACAATTTGGTGCGGGAGCCTTGCCCCCTCCCATTTAGAGAGATGCGCGCGGAACACGTCGCGCCGCCGTCTCGGGTCTGCTTCTGCTAGGGCGACGGGTAACCCAGCCCATCACCCTCAGGTCAGCGCTCATGGAGGCCGGAGATCATTTTGCACTCTCCGGCGCCTGGTGCGTCTTCTGCGGGACGAAAGAGAAGTAGTTCTCTCCCGTTCCCTTTCCACCGCTTCTTTGGCATACATCACTTCCTCACAGAACAAGGCAACGGAATCCCATGCTCTCTCGCACCGGACCATGGCCATAACCACGGTTTCCAGCGAGAGGCTACCCACACCAAAGGCCGCAGCAAGGTCGACGCGCTATTGCGTCCACGCAGTGCACTCCACCAGAGTGTGATATTATCTCCATCCTAAGGTTGTGGTTGAGACCCCTTTTAGCGATAAGACCGCCCATTGTACTCTGACTTGTAAGATTATTATTTAACAACTGTATTTTGTTAATGGTGTTAAGATTATTCTATCTATCTACGTCTCGTCAAAGCCGACAATTTCTATTTAACTTTATTATTTCTCGTTTGACAAGTGCAGCTTCGGTCAAAATAGTAAATGATTATGAAAACTATGGCTTGGATATGTCTATTTCCCATTAAGACTTAAAAAAACATGTAAATTTTAGAATGTGATGCATGTGTTGAAGTTTTTACCTTAGAAGTACATTTTAATTAATAATGATTTTATTTACATTTCCGTATTTATGTTTTAGCTTTAACAACCGAGTTGCAGAAACTTTTGGATGAAGCTTACGATCTCCTTAAAGAGAAAGAGGACGAAAAAGATTCACTAGGTAAAAGTATGTCCGACGAGCTTGCTCGTGCCAAAAATGATTCCGAAAGAGCATTAAATGAAGCTAAAACAAAAATGGCAATCGCACAGACGGAATTTGAAACTAAAGTCTCAATATTGACGGGTAAATTGCAACTAGCGGAGTCTAAACTAGAGACGGAGAAACAAAACTTAGAAAAATATAATAAGGAAAACAGCCAAATTATTATAGATTTAAACACCAAAGTAACTCAATTGCAAGCTGCTGTAGATGATAAAACTTTAGAGTTAAATAAAGGTATAAACATAACTATTAATGTGTCACATTTGTATTTGTGTTACTTGAAAACTGAATTTTACGCGCATTTTTTCAGTGATCGGTGTAAGCAAAGAACATGAAGTAAACCACAATAAAGAAATCACGAAACTGCGCATGGAACTTAGCGCTAAAGTATTAGATTTAGAAGAACTAGAAGACTCAAACAAAAAACAAGAAATCGCTTTCAAAACTCTACAGGATGAAATTAACCAAATAAAAAACGAAAATTATAACAAAGTGAACGAATACGAAGGCTTGTTGAATGAAATGTCCCAACAAAATGAAAATAATGAAACAGAGATATCCGAATTACAACAAAGTCTAAACACTAAAATTGAAGAATATAAAAAGCTACAGTCAGAGTTAAATATGTCCACAAATTCATCAGAACAACTTGTTAGTGAATATAAACAAACCATACACGAAAGAGATAAAGAAATAATTAAACTTAAAGATGACTTTGAGCAAACAACCGCTAATTTCAATATCAAGCATAGCAAAATCGCCGAAGAGCATAAGAAAGAAATAGACGAACGAAACACTAAAATAGAACAGCTACTAAAAGAAATTGAAGGCCACAAACAAACTTTGGACCAAAGCAAAGTTGAATTTGATGCATTGAATTCTCAATTTACAATAAATGTTGATGAATTAAAACAACTAAAAGAAGAAAATGAAAAACTCAAACAATCGGTCAACGACTTAACCCAAATTAATACTGAACTAAAATCCAAAATATCTGCAATGGAATTGGAAATTGGAGAATATAATCGTCAGTTAAACAGTGTCAACGAAAAGTGTATTGAGCTACAACAGGCTAAAGAGAAGGTAGAATCAGAGTATTTAAATCTAACTGGACAAACGACAGATTCTAATGAACAGTTCAATAAATTGTCCCAACATCTGAAGGAAACGGAGAATGAACTACAAGATCTTAAGGATAAGCTGAGAGAAACAATTAATACTTATGCAAGAACAGAGCAAGAATTAAAACAGAAGTTGTTTATGGTACAAGAAGAATTTTCAGTAGAACGCAGTCAACTAGTGGAGGCAGTCAACCTAAACATTGGAAAATTAAAAGAAGCAGAAAACAAACTTAAAGCATTTGAAACTCAAAGTACTGACATAAATAATCGCCTTAAGAATTTGCAATCCGGCAATGACAAACTGCTTGACGAAAATACAATTTTTAAAAATGAAATAGAGGCACTTAAAGTGAAGGAGCAGGAGCAAAACCACGAACATGAATCAATTTGCAAGAAATTAGAAATCGATATTGATAGATATAAGGAAGAAATATCAATTTTAAAAGCAGATAGTGAGACATCAGAAGTTAAGCTCATGGAAAAAGTAGACCAGTTGACCGAAGCCCAAAACGACTTAAATAATAAACTTGAAGAAGCAAGAAAACACGAAGACTCCTTGCAAACAATTTTAGACAACATGACTTCTCAGTTAAACAATCAAAAAGAGCAACATGAGAAAGAATTAATGCAGTTACGAAATCATTTATCTACGGTTATAGATGAATCCAACAAATATAAAACGGAAGAAATTCGATTAAGAGAATTATTAGAGGAAAAACAAAACAACAATAAAGATCTAACATTAAAACTAGAAATGCTTGAAGTCGATGTTAAATCAACAACAGAAATCGTCACAGAAAAAGATCGCCAACTCAACCAAATCACGGACGAACTCAACAACGCAACAGAAATGAAAAAACAATTAGAAGAGAAACTAAACAATGCTGCTCTAGAAACTACAGAAATTAAACAACGATATGAAAGTCTTATAGCAAATTCGTCTGCGGAAGAAAACGCTCTAAAAGAACAACTTGGTAAATTAGAATCTTTGAGAGAAGAAATAGCTGTTTTAGTGCAAGATAAACAGTCATTAGAAAATAAGTGCAGTGGAACTTTATTAGAACTAGATCAACTTAAGAAATCGTTAGAGGAAAAAGACAATTTACTGAAATCACAAAAAAGTCATAATGAGAACGAAATACGGAAATTACAGGAAGAAATAACTATATTAAGGCAAACCTTAATTGACAAAGATATTATGATACGAGAAAGAGACATACGTATTGTTCGAACGGATACTGCCTTACACGCAGGAACACACGAAGCACTACGGGAGATGTCAATGCTTCATTTTGAAAATAACAGCAGAGCTTCTCATAATAATATGCACCGAATATCATCTTTATCAGAAAGAGTACACTCATTACAAAAAGAACTTGAAAACAAAAACGAAAAAGTTGAGGAATCTAAAAAAGTAGCCAGAGAAGAAGCTGCGGCATTAAAACAACGATTAAAACAGACTGAAAAACAATATCAGGAAGAATCTACAGAATTGAAGAAGCTTTTAGAAAAAGCTGAAAATGATATTAAACAACTTACCAGTATCAATGATGCTCAAAAAACTAATTATGAGGATTTAAACAAACAGTTGCAAGCTCAGTTCGATGAATACAAAAAGGAGAGTAAACAGGCTAAACACGAATTCAAAAATATGTTGAATGACTACGACAAACAATTAAAAGAATCCAAAGAAAAAATTACTTCGGAAATAGAAAAACAGAAAGAAATGCAAGAAAAATTAACTAACGCCGAGAAGACTATACTAGACTTGACACAAAAACTCGAATTAGTGACAATTCAACATAGTACTGACGCTGAAAAGGATAAACAATTAGAGACGTTATTGACAGAACTACAAACAGCCAAACAATGTTCAAATGAAACTGTAGCAAAAAATGAAACATTAGTGAAAAATCTAAAAGCGGACATAGAACATAAAATTAAAGATTTGAAACAAAAAGAAGATTTGATAAGCAAATTACAAGAAGACATTAAGGTAGAAAGCCTTTACGTCTAAATTTGAATTTTACACATTTTTTTTGTTTTACTTACCTCTACTTTTTCAGAGTCAAAAAGCCAAAATAGAAATAATGGAGCGAGAAAAACAGCTCTTACAAAAAGAGTTGTCAGCAAATGGCAATGAAATACGCGACAAAAATGATAATGAAGCTGTTGGAGTGTTGGGACAAGGCGACGTTAAGCCGCACGTGTAAGTTAATAAATCAACCGTAAGAGGAATTTTATTTAATTCTAGTATAATTTGTTTAAAGTTAAATAGTTGCAAGATAAGATTAAACGTGAGTTAAATGCTAATCAGATAGGGCTAAGATTATTTACCATATTGTTCAGAACACCGGAAGACAAGGAGATGATAGACGGTCAAGTAAGCTTCTTGAACTCAGTTATCGTGGATATGCAACGCAAGAATGAGCAGCTCATGGCTAGAGTGCAAGCGCTGGAAGGTGGCAACGTTCCTACTGATGCGCCCGTTTTGTAAGTTTACCGTTGTAACAACTTTGTGCATATTAACCTAGTTTTTCAATGGTAATGGAACTACTGATGTTTTTTTTTTTTAACATCAAGTTCCATTTTAAAAGAATCTGAAAATAGTGTAACAAAAATTTTGTTATCACTAGTTTCACATTATTATTTTAGGCACTTGTGAAATTTCTTAAGGGCTAAAAAAATACACGAGGTAAAAAAAGTTTATTTTTTATAATAATTATATTCAAAAAATAACTAATATTTATTTTTTCTACTTTTACTTCCTTTTATGTGATAGTAGCGATCGAATAGAATCAGCAAACATTTATTTTTCTGCCAATAAATTACTTTACATGGCGATACTTGATCAGACAGCCAGTGACATCTATCGGTCGGTTATTGTTATATCGATTTGTTTTTTTCTTATCAGTAGTTAGAAAAACTTAAGGATTATGTGTTTTCGCAAGCAAGTTCATTCAGCTTCTCTCAAAAATACAAAAAATTACTGCAATTTAAATAATTGAAAGGGGAAAAGAACTGCTATCCTGATAATAACAACACCTTTCGTGTTGTTATCATCAGGCAGTATTACAAACATGTGCTGTATTAATAATAATATTAACTTTACTGTCTGATCCCAAATTAGGCAGAGCCTGTACTATGGTAACCAGACTGCTGATAAACATACTTATATATTTCTAAATACATACATATTATAGATAAATTATACCCAGAAACAACAAATTATCGTGCTCATCATACAATTATTTGTCCTGGGTGGGAATCGAATCCATGACCTTTGGCTTAGCAAAATGGACCAGCTTGTGGCGTTGCAAGCAGTTTAAAAAAACAATTAATTTTTTACGCGACGTATAAAAAGTTAAAAAAGTATACCTCAAAATATCGTTATAAAATTGGTTAAAATCCATATTTCTTAAAAATTCCAACGGGCTCATAAACTTAAATGGTTCTTTGAATTTTCTAAGCTGGCCCGCCCAGTTTTAGTAGTTTACAACAAAAATGGCACAAATTGCATTTAAACCCGATCTCTCTCAAATTTATAGCACTTTTTAATATCATCACAAGCTACAATTTCAGAAAGTTTCAGACTTCTACGTACGTTCCTTTCAAAATTATTAAATGTTGAATAAAACGCTACTTTTTTAACTTCGACCTTCACTTGCTGTTAAACAAGG